>OZ026625.1:8796241-9006241 GCA_964020975.1 Hermodice carunculata | reverse complement strand
GCCTCTCCTGTTAAAATTGACTTTTTTGTTTACTCTGGTGGGATTTCTCCTTGTGACACATGCTCATACCAAAACCGGGGGACAGGGCCCAGTTCGTCGTTTGTCAAACGATCGTACATCGGAATATCACACTATCCGAGCATTCTCCACCATTGGATATGTCTGTTTCCTGACAGCAGCCTTCCTGGCATCGTGTGTCGTGTACCTGGACGAACTGAATGGGAACACGCCTGCTTTGATAGCCTTGCTTACAATTGAGTTCATAGCCGGTAAATTCATATTTCTTGAAACGTAATTTCCACAAGTATTGAGATATTTGGTAGTGTTCGAATAGGGGTTTTAAGTGCTGTGATATGCGAAACAAGTTCATTCAGTTTCGTTGATAACAGTATATATATATATATATATATATATATATATATATATATATATATATATATATATATATATATATATATATATGTATGTATATGTATATATATGTATATATATATGTATATATATATTTATGCTTAGTAATGAAATGAATTAGAATTCGAATTGAAAAAAAAAATACAGGTTAATTTTACCATTGAAATAGAAATTGACTATAATTCAAAACTTGACATTAATTAAAATCAGTCAAAGTCAAAATCTAAATCATCATTAAATTTAAAAGTCTGAAAAATAAGATGATAGTCTTTATTCCTTCCCAAATGTGGTCATGATACAATATCTGGAAAATCAAGCAGGCAGATAATGAAATTGGGAATTAGCAAAATTGAAGACTAGATAATACGAAACTGGTTTCATAAAATGATGTTCGGTCACAGCTCCAGCTGCATTCAAGTTTTGCTGTTTCAACCAACGATACATGGAAACTTGGGGGTGTTTTTTTTTTTTTTTTTTTTTTGTTTTGTTTGATTGTTTTGTTCTTCATTTGGTTTTGTTCATTTTTGTTTTGTTTTGTTTTGGTTTGGTTTTGGTTTTGGTTTTTTTTGGGGGGGTGTGTTCTTTTTTGTTTGTTTTTGTTTTGAATTTTTGGGGTTTTTCTTTTTTATTGTTTGTTTGTTTGTTTGTTTGTATACTGATATGGCTGATATATGATTTTTATAGTTGGCGCCACCGAAAGTCCCGACCCAAGGTACCAATATCAAATTTCAATAGATATTAAAGGGTGATTGATCAGTTTTATCCTACTTATGTGAGCTTTCGTGTATCTGGGTATCAAACAACTCACGTCCCATTTGCATTGAGGACTTCATTAAGCCCCTCCCGATGACAACAGAAATAGCACTATGACAGAACATTTCTGATTATTTTTACTAACATCAGATTCTATACTGTACAACTTAACTTGTTAACTTTTTTTTTTTTTTGTACAATAAATACTATCCTTGTCAGTTTTCTTAATATACGTTACTTTATTATGGCTTGATTGATAATTAATCGTCAGGGAAACATGGTCTGTATAAACATTGTTGCTTTGTCCCACAAAATGATGCTTGATAAAGTCTTGTTAGTGACGGAAATGGGGTTTAACTCGCATCCAGGCGCACACACCAAACCCAACCCAAAATAACCCCAAGGTGCACGCTTACTGCATAGCCTCATTCATAAACGATGTATATATCAGATGAGCAGGGTGATGCGTGTCCTTTGTCTGATATGTTTAATTATAACCAAAAAAAATTTTTTTTTTCTGTTTCTGTGCAGGAGTTTCCCTCATTATCGCCATGGCTGTCTGGAACAGTATGTACTTTGGTTGCACCAACCTGTTCCTGATGTTGTCAGGTTCCGGCTCTGTGTTGGGGCTGGCAGCAGGGATCTGCCTCAGTGTGGAAGTATGCTGTGGTGGTGGTGGTGGTGGTGGCGGCGGAAAAAGAAACACAGGAAAAGTGGGATCAAGGACATGAACACGCAAACATAATGGTGCTCAAGTAGCATGGCTGTTGTCCTATTTCTCTGCAATTTTGCTGCCGTTCTTACAGCCATAACCAAATTTCGATATATCAAAAATAATTTCCAAATGTCAGATTCCAGCGCCAATCGATCATTTCTACATATATTTTGGGGCCAATTGTGATTATTATTTGAACTCAGCTGACTTGCCTTTCTCACGGTGCACCGTCTTTCGTGAGCAGTCATCAGTCGGTCAACACATGTCTGTCAACATTTCGACTTCTCATGCACCTGTGTCCGGATCTTCAAGCTCTGTGGGGATGTACCTGGGATGAGTGTGTATCACGCTTGCCCCATTGGTCAAGCTGTGACGTTCCCGTGGTTAAAAAAAGTGAAATATTTACAAGATATTATCTGTGAAACCGCTTTTGTCAATAATTTTAAAACACGCGGGGACAAATCTGGAAGGCCCTGGTTCTTTATTTGTTCATATGGGTACCCTACACCTAATTTCATAGGTCGTAGTGCGGCTGGACGGTGGTATTTTTGATGAAACTCGTGAAATATTTGAACTGGGACTTTGAAATCGGGGATAACTGTAGATCCTCATTCTGTTTGCTTATGGTTGTATTTGAGTGACCTTGACATCATCCTCAAGGTCACCGTGTAACTTTGGTGAACTTTATTTCAATATAACTCAAGAACTGTTTGAGCGTGAACTTTGATGCTGCACACAATGATGTTCTTCTGCATATGGCCAAGTTAAGACTGCTTATGAGTGGCCTTGATATACTTTTCAAGGTCACAGAGGCACTTCAGTGAATGAAGAGTTTGGATGATAACTTGAGAATTATGTAAGCTGGAACTTTGATGTTTCAAATGTTGACGGTGCCTTGTAAATCCTAGGTTGAGAATACACATGGGTAACCACGTATAATGTGATATGATAACACGGTCAATTTCATTAATTTTAATGCTGACTTGGTAACTTTGTAAATGTTTGAGTTAGGACGTTCATAACACACACAGTCATGGCCCTTTCTCTAAGAGTTGGGTTGGAACTAAACTTAGTGTATTTTTACCCACTTCTTAAGGTCGTTGGAACACTTTTGTCTTTGCATGCACAGTCAGCTGAACAGAGTACTGCCACAGTTCTCTCTTCTTTTTGGTACTTTTTAACAATTCTATGCAATATTTTGTAGTCAGTGACAGTAGGGATCTTTCCATTTTAATGTTATTGATGATGGAGACTTACGAGTGTGCGTTGTAGGTCGGGAAGGCTCACTTATGCACGGATGGTTCAGAAACCTGGAAAGTATTGTAAAGCGTTGGTTGTTCTATCATGAATGCTCGGGCACCCCATGATTCATGGCCTGATACACAAATATCTGTCACAAAACACACGATAAGTGTCTTGCAGTCGGAATGTTTCAAAAGGAATTTGGGGGGGGGCATAGTTTCTTGATGGCACTTTAAAGGGGGGCAAGTCTTTTTCATTTAATGATTTTAATTGTTCGTGAGCTGTGCCCCCCCCCCCCCCAAAAGTGAACCGCGAAAACCCTTTTATTCGTCAAACGTGATTGATTCAGCATTTCAATAAAAATAATATCCTATGAATTGACCTTTCTATAAACATAAATAATGAACTATCAAATCAAGATTTTATCTGGTCAATTGGAAAATATACCTTTTCCCTGGATTTGTTTATGAACTTAGAAAGCACGATTGTTGTCTCCATGATTCGAGGGACAAGACATCCTTGTCCTCTCTGTCCGTACTAGCAATCCAATGGAAAAAGGCACATCCCTCTCTCAGTGGTGTGTGCATTTTTTTAGGGGTATTATTATTATTATTATTATTATTATTATTATTATTATTATTATTATTATTATTATTATTATTATTATTATTATTATTATTATTATTATTATTATTATTATTATGTTGAGACTCATGTTAAGACGCCACGTTTATAGTTTGGAACAGCGTTTATCACGGAACTATGAATTCTGTTCTTCGAGATATTTATGACAGTGACATGCGCTATACCAATGCACTCCGAGTCAGATGGGACAATTTTTTTAGATTGAATGCATCGACTAGTTAAAATTGGCACTTTTTTCACTCATTGTAAATTTCTTTTTGTGTACTGTAATATAAATGTGAAATGTGCATTGTATTTTATGGGCTGTGGCCTGAAATAAAGGAATTGAATTGAATTGAATTGAAGTGTTGCGCAAAGGGAAAGAACAAAACTATGAAATTTAAACGAAAGGAAAAAATATCTGTCAAAACTTATGTTTCTATTGTTGTGCATGGGATATTGTATTATCTGATTAGTTTGACGTCGATATATTTCAAAGGGTCTTATATCCTGTTAGCTTGTATAGGTTTTCTTATCCACATGTAACACTGGTGCAAAATT
This sequence comes from Hermodice carunculata, assembly GCA_964020975.1. Lineage (NCBI taxonomy): Eukaryota > Metazoa > Annelida > Polychaeta > Eunicida > Amphinomidae > Hermodice > Hermodice carunculata. The sequence continues at coordinate 9,001,935 of OZ026625.1, read as the reverse complement.
GAGACATTCAATAATGAAACATATCCATGATTTATCCCGAATAGATTTGCTCATGCAAAGTACAAGAAACTGCTGGAACGTCCATTAATTAAATAATTATACATTGTGGCGACAAAGAAAAACGCAAAGCAGACATCCTAATGTTTTACATAACCAGACCACTATTTTTATCCTGGGTAATTGAAACATTATATATTATATTAACTAGGATAAGCTGTCCTGCTAGAAAGGGTACATATTGGTTCAGGGGTAAGTCAAATTGGTCTTATCTGAACCTGTACTATGAAAATTTGGTAATTATGGTTTGTTTGACAGGTATTCTTCTTTGATATGAAGCTCTGCATTTATAAGCAAAACTTCACATATTTAGCTAATTCATCAATTGCCACGTTTATATTTATTCATTATTATGTGGGTTGTCTTTGCTGAATATCTAGCTTAGACAAGGAGCCACTACTCAGAGAGACATGTACGGGTAAAAGGCTCCGAAACATGTTGAGTAGTTACCCGCTGAAGACCTTTTAATTTATTTGGGCGGATACAGCCTATGTCAAAATTTTACAGAGGAACGTGTGCAATATGGACAATAGAACTTCTATGTATATAAGTTAGACAGGGACAGGTTAGCGTATGGAGAGTAAAGAGTTGGGACTGCAGAATAGGGTAATGACTACTAGGAAGTGGTTTTGGACAAAAAGACACAAATACAAATATACATATATATATATATATATAGAGAGAGAGAGAGAGAGAGAGAGAGAGAGAGAGAGAGAGGTATAGATATATATATTTTATAATAATGTCCTATGCGTATGCATGTAGTGATCTTTAGTTCTCTCAAAAGAGTGCGTACGACCCGACTTTTAAGCTACCGTGGCTTCTTTGAAGTTTCTGACAAACTTGTTCGTTGGTGATGATGCATTTGTTCATTCCCTTTAAGTGATTTGAGTGTGCAAAAATGCAAATTAAAATAGAGTCCTACACCTCAGATCCAAAAATTATTTGAAAAGCTGTCCTTTAACATGTTTCTGTGACATTAAAACGCAAGTTTATGCTCAAAAATCATTTGGATGCTACTAAAAATTAAAGTGTGTACAAATATAACTAGACTCCGCATGAGTGGCACAGTTTCCAGATCGAAACTGGCAGACATATACGCAGATATAAATTATCTATAATTGAAGGAATCTGTGACATATTTGACTGTACTGAACATAGACACAATTTTATGTTATAGATACTATTTCAGTGATACCAAACAATAAAAAACTGTAACCAATCGCTTCTTAAAATGAAATTACAAGCCACTGAAATTATTAGAATTGTTGAACTAGAACCAAAAAAAAAAAAAACATGATCCATATTCATTAATTCCAAAACCAACAATGACAGCAAAGAGATTCCAGACTTGCCAAAGCATCAACATTTCTCTTCCAATACCAATGTGAAGAAACAAATTTCACTCCTGACTTGAGACAGGCAGTCACCCCTAAAAGGCAACTGGTGGTTATAAACCGGTCTTCTCAACCTTAGAAATATTCATTATTAACTGCAGACACTAGTTCTTTTCCGAAATGTATAGGACCAATCACCAAAAACACAAATTTCATTACTTCTACCAAAATTAAAAGGAGACCTGATAGGCCTATCACCTTTCAGTTATCCCGACTTGTCAGTCAGCTAAGTTTACAGCAAAAGAGTAAAGTAGGCCTACATCGATTGTGTGATATTTATGAATCTGGAACATTATAAACACACTCTACCTCCACTATAACTATGAGTCGGAGAACAAAGCCCGCAGCACAACATAGCCAAAGAAATCATTTTCAAATAGAACCAAAAAAAAAAAAAACATGATCCATATTCATTAATTCCAAAACCAACAATGACAGCAAAGAGATTCCAGACTTGCCAAAGCATCAACATTTCTCTTCCAATACCAATGTGAAGAAACAAATTTCACTCCTGACTTGAGACAGTCCCCCAAGAAAAATGTCATATTGAAATAATAATCATAGAACTACAGGTACCTTTATGGACTGCGCTTCGATACACCGACACCTTGTAATATGAGAGTTTGCATACAATTTACAAATAAAGAATCCGCATTGGATGCCAAATGGCAGGCAAGGGACGGACATGGTGTAAATTCTGCATCAACTTTTTTTCATGTACATATTATTGTGCTTGGTAATGATTTCTCTCTGGTAATTGTATCTATACAATTCTATGTTTAAATATACAATTCTATGTTTAAATATACAATTCTATGTTTAAATATACATAGAATTGTATAGATACAATTACCAGAGAGAAATCATTACCAAGCACAATAATATGTACATGAAAAAAAGTTGATGCAGAATTTACACCATGTCCGTCCCTTGCCTGCCATTTGGCATCCAATGCGGATTCTTTATTTGTAAATTGTATGCAAACTCTCATATTACAAGGTGTCGGTGTATTGAAGCGCAGTCCATAAAGGTCCCTGTAATTCTATGATTATTATTTCAATATGACATTTTTCTTGGGGACGGTCACTTTTAATTTTGATTGCAACAAACGATTATTGCCCATACGCAAATCATCTTCATTCAAACAAAAAGAAAATAAAACATTTATTTGCATGTTTCCAGTATTATGTGTGTTGGTATTGCCCGATAAATAGACGCCACTTATGTTGTATCTGATAGGAAAGTACTGGACTCGAAAGCAGAAGGCCCGCTTCGCATACATGCCTTGCTATAACTGAAAAGGAAATGCTGGTTGCTTTAAGCCATGTGGGGAGAATAGCAGTACTTCGGAGATCCTTCGTTTAAAGCTGTGACGCTCGTTTCTTGGTGTACAGACCCACACATTCCCATCGTATATGAATTATACAGCCCTTCATTGTTTGATTGGCGTTTCTAATGGACAATCGCCATGTAAAGTTCAATGTTTTACCCGTTACCTATAAAGAATAGGGGACAGGGAGTTGCCAGCACTCTGTGTTGGGTCAGGATTAGGTTTGGGTACTGCATAAAGAGAGGCAAAAAGTAATTGTGCGCATCGTGTACTGGCAGAAAATTCCGTAGGTCGCATACGTTGGGTAGGAGTCATGGAATTTGTGCGTGGGTGAAGAGTACTTGCCCTGTATAACATGAAATTACATAAATTCCATGTAGTGACAAATGTGAGCAGTTTGATCTTTTTACAAGTTATCCAATGGAAAAAAATGATTTTTTAAATATTACAATATCTACCTTTTTTCCTGTACTGTATACCAAAAAGTGATTAGTTCCTGTACTCTGCACTGAAGTATTTTCATATCACACCCATCCCTGACATCGATCTGTACTGACCTGGAACCTGTAGCGGTGATCAGAGATCCAGGTACGTCAAATAGCTGTGGTCTGACTTGCAGTGTAATCGACTTCATGCCGACAACAACGTGAAGCAACACGTATCATACTCAGATATATCTACCCTAATGCATATATGTGTTTGGGGGGGGCTTGTATTTGTCTTTTTTTTCAACAATAAATCACAGTATGAAGGTTACGTTGATGGAAGAGGCCTTTTCTGAGACAGGCGGCAAGAGCCGAAAACAGTACGGCTGTCCAATAATAATAATAATAATAATAATAATAATAATAATAATAATAATAATAATAATAATAATAATAATAATAATAATAATAATAATAATAATAATAAATTATTTTGTTAACCCCGATTACTAGGGAAAATCAAAATACCTGCACGATACAGTATGCATGCATCATTGAATAAAGACCCATGAGAAATAGACAAATACAATGTAACTCATGGAATACTTCACAGAGCTGGAATGAGTGCAATAAAAAAGAAGGAACATTAATTTCCCACCATAACTGCATATATAGTTGTCTTGGTAACCATAGCCTCGCTCCTGAGATACTGGCCACTGTGTGTGGGGGGAAGCAGGAAATAAAGAATGCTTAATATAGGCAGACGGAAACTTATTCTTGTAATTAGCTAAGGATCGAAGCACTATGACTTTGGTATTTGTAAACCTAAATTTCTCTAAAAGACGCCGATTTTGTGAGAAAGTGGTATCTGGCCCTGTCTGTGACAGTGATATGTCTGTGTGTCCTCTGTGACTGACGGGCATGAGCCCCGTGCTTTGTCGTGGGAAATTAATATGCATGCTTCGTGTAGGGATTCCTCCAAATTTTAATGCTCTCTTGAAGTTGTAGAATAGTGTCTTGCACTGTTATATTTGTTTCTCATGACTCATCGGTGGAGTTCAGATGCATATTTAGTTTACATTTGTTTGGGTTTGGATTCCGTAAGATTTTGTTCAAACCAAGAAATAGCCTTGTGTACCTGGACTTGTAATTTCTGTTTGACATCATGGCATGATGTTGTCATTTATGGTAAAAGTGTTCTCATCAGCAAACTGATAACAGAGTTATCAATTGTTGCCAACGAGTTGCCAAATCTGCTTAATGACTTGCAAGTTGCAAGCCAAGTACATAATGTCTCTCTGCAGAATAATTACAGAAAGAGAAAATAACTTCCAATACAAAACAGCACTAACAGGCCCACGAAGAAAGGAATAATAAAAAGGTATCAAATGACCAGCTGTAAAATCCCATAACTATTAGCAGGCCTACCCATATGCCTGCTCCCCAGTCTCCACCTGAAAGCAACATTTTGATATAGTCAATAGAGGTCATTTAATCATTCTGGTATAGCATGGTCCTGCCACACTCTCTGACAAGAGTCATATGGCAAATTTTCCGTGTTTCAAATGTAGGGAAATCCATCTCACACCTGGAATCTCTGGTTTACGTATAATCACTGTTTGGCCCAGATTTGTATTTGCATATTAAACATTGCATGGTGACTGCCTGAGTATTTTCATGGAAAGCATGTTTTGATCACATGTTTTGCAAGCACCCATAGCCAAAGGTAACCACAGTTGGAATTCTAGACCTCTTTTAAGCAGACAGACAGATAGAAAGCTGGATAGATGTAAATAAAAATGGCCTATGGACAGGTTGCCAGCTTCCCGCTCCTTTTGTTATATATCTGTTAACTGGCCGACTTAATGCATTATCGGTTGATCTAATGTTTCAGATTTGTTTGATGTTAAGGCGTTAAAATTTAGAATTGCATCATATTCTTGACAAACATTTTTTGAGTTTACGAACATGAGGAATGCAGGTAGCTGCCTTATATGAAACATAATCTTCTGTTACTCAACATGAGCTTTGTTTACCACTTATATAAAAACCCATCGGTACTTTCAGACTTGTATCCATTCTCAGGGCAACCTTCTCTACTAAGCTGCATCTTGGGCTCAGCAGGGCTCTTGACTTCTGTGTGCAGTGGTGCCACTTAATTCATTGCCTCAGGGAGGATAAGTATCTGATACAATATCCCATTCTGGGGCAGACTGCTGCCAACAACTGGTAATTTCAAGCTGTTGTATTTACATTTTTAAACAAAGATCACAGTGGCAAAGTCCCATATTATACTTTACATTACATTCATTCAACAAATTAACTTTCCTTTAATACTAATCACACAAATTTGGGACATTACTTCTCCAAAATATCGAATTGGGACTTACCCACACTGGTTGCTATTTTGAAAATTGTGGAGTCAACACCCAATGGTTTGTAAATGAGAAGAGTAGTATTCAAATGAAGAGGGATATAATATATGAAACCAAAAGTATATATTTTGCAAATATTTCAGAGCATCAATAATGATATAATATATGCTGTGGCCATGATTCATGTTGATATAAAAATCAACTGTATTTTTGTGTGTTTGCCTCCCCCAAAACAAAAGGTACAATCTGGAAATGCCCCCGATGTGCACGACATCTGCAACACCGAAATCACAGACATTTGTAATGCAGACATTTTCTGACTTTGTTTTGAGTTTATAGTGGGTGAAGCCGCCCATGTTAAGTGCATAATTTTTATTTATCATTTAAATTGTGTTTTGTGTTGACCTGGATAAAATGTTTAAGGTTATGACGACCTGTGTCAAGGCACAAGATAGACTTTCCAGCCATTTTGCCAAGTTGGAGACAAGCCAGAGAGCCATACTAAGAGGAAGGAAAGCTAGTGACCCGCGTGGTAAAATAAAATGTTATTGCTCTCAAAACTAGGTCACAAAATGGTGGATTGTTAATTGAAGAAAGCTGAGACTGCACCCAAAACCACACCAATTGGGTCAGCTCATTTAAATTAAATGCTACAAAATGCTCCGCAGATCAACACCTTATGTTGGTATTGACATTGAATGGACATATGGAGTTATTTATTACCCCAAATGAACTTTGATATGGTTAAACAGAGATTGGCCATTGAAACATTACTGAGACTAGTTTATTTTAGTCATGGACACCAAGACTGAAATGAATAAAACACCAAAGACTGTGGGATATATTGATTAATAAAGTATTTGTAGACTATGCTGCCGTCGTATGGCAAAACCAGGTATCTTAATTTTTTACGAAATTTGACTTTTCTGCATATAATGACTTCAAATCCACCAAATTTCATGCCAGCAAAAAGTTAGAGCATGAACTATCAATTAACTATAGTTATCGAATACATCAAAAATAGCTTATCTCCATTTTTTTGTAACTTGTGCATGGCAAAACCACATATTGGTGCTTACGTAATGTTGCCATGCATTCACGTGACCACGCTCGGTGCTTACGTGTTTCTGCCATGCAGTCACGTCACGTGATGCGCAACTCTCATGAATGTCACAGTGGTCACAACACACAGTGAATGCGACAAGTCTTTGGACTATGGGATTTTCCAGAAAAAATGCATCTTTTTCTCCCATGACTCAGCGCTCTTAAATACTAAGGTGTTAATCCTGTCATGAATATGGCAAGTGAAATTATTCTTAGTATTTTATATGGACATACACAGTTGGCATACTTTGTTGTATTGGGCAAGCTCATCTCTCCCTTTCAGAGTTGGAGTGTTCATTTGTTGTTTCATGCATGGTTCCTTGTGTCTAACCCATAGGATTTGATGTTTGAATAAACACCTCCAAAGCCAGTGGGTGATCTTTTCTTGCCAATCCTTATAACAAATGGTAATCTGCTGTGATCATGTTTGATTGCAAAGCACAAGCATTTCAATTATTTGTGAATTATAAATATAAATAATAATAATAACAATGATGATGAAGATCTAAGATGATCATGTTTGATTGCAAAGTACAAGAAAATCAATTGTTGGTGAATTAAAAAAAAGTAATAGTAACAATGATGATGATGATAATAATAAGGGTATTGCATTATTTAACTGTGGTATCTGATTTTTAAATTTTCAAGGTGAAATGCATTGACTTGCTTTATTGGCTTTAACACCGCTTTGACATTATAAACTTTCGCATGTATAAAATTCCTATGTTCAGGAAATGGGTTTTGAACGAGTCTCCTTGCATGCATGAACCAAGCCTAGTAAATGTAAATGCATGTGTGTTTAACTATGAATCCCTACTTATAAATCCACGTGGAAAAGAAAATCTTACATTAAGGCCCGATATTTAGTGTTATGAAATATTGAACATTGAAACCACCTTTACTCTGCAAGTTAACTTTTTTAATGCCAGGTTTGGCATGAGTCAACAGCTTTCTTCGGCGTACTTTGGGTGTGAGGCGCTCAAAGCGTGTCGGGAAAAGCTGTTGACCTGCACTTTTTCTATGGGAATATAGGCATGTTGGCACTTGAATGAAAGGTCTTTAGAAGAGGAATTGGAATCTGTGATCATGATTGTGATTCAAATTCATCGGTTCGACTGAAGACTTAAGTTGCATCTGACAGTGAAGAATTAAGCCATTTGCAAAAATGGGGGGACAAACTTCCTCTTATTTTACTGTTATTGACAAGAGTCACAGTGTGTGAATTAGCATGTGACAAAAAAATGTTTTAGTTCCTTAATCGTCTGATGCTTTGGGTATCTTTCAGAAAGTAGCTGTATAACTGAAGGCCGGGAAGTGTGCAATTTTGACACAAGATTTACAATTGATAGGATTATATTCTTGTAATTCTTGTAATAAATCATGCGATTAATGAACCTAAATTATACAATTATTTTAATTCAATTGTGTACGAAAGATGTGGGGCTATGCAAGAAAAATCCAAGATGTCCATGCAGGTATTGGAAGCGAGAGCTCACCTGTAAGTCAAGTACCAGGCCTCGAAATTCTTAACTGTGTGGTCAAAGGAGAGATGCTTTAATTTGGAAATAAAAATACATTGCAAAGTAAATTATTAATTTAATAGTCTGACAAAATGGTACATATACCGAAGCAAACAGACAACTTTTTATACAGAAAATGTGTGGGACTTTCTCTGAAGACCTCAACAATAGAAAAATATTTGCCGATGGCTTTCAACTGGTATGGTGGCACAATTTCAGACAAAATGAACAGCTTTCTTCAGCATAGTTTTCAAGCATTGTATACCCAGGAAAGCTGTTGACCAAGGTCACTCATCTTAGTTGAAGCTAATGACTTAAAGTTTAGGTTTGGTGTTACCTGAAGATTTTTAAAGGGCTTGAAATTGAAATCACTGGTTCTTGCAAGTGCAACTTGGTGGCGAACAAAGAGTTGTGGCACTGACAAGCAACATTTCATCTGTTTGCCATAAGTTGATCATACCTCACCCTCAAGCTCCGATCTTTACTATCAATATTCTATTTGATCATAAAAAAAAATCAAATTTATATGTCATCAAACACAACTTTTGTCCATAAATATCTCATATCAGGATTCATTCTAAAGGAAAAAAATACATATCAATTTCCTGGGAAATATTTATGTTTATGATACAAAATTGGAGATACATGGTTCTGCCATGCATAACAATTGGAGATACGTGGTTTTATCATACAGGAGGGCTATTTGTATGGCAAAACCACGTACCATTTTATTGATATATACTTTTATTCATTTACCAAAATAGATATAAGCATGAGAACCATAGGCTGAATCTACGATTTACGCACCTACAAATTGGTGTTACATAATGTACCCATCCGCGTATTCATGCTGAAAGGCAAGCTTACAAACTTTAAAGCACCTTTTCTCATAATCTTCTCATGTGGAGATACGTGGTTCTGCAATGTGAGGGCAGTATGGAGATGTGTTCAGTGAGAAAGATTAACCACATGGACCATGTGATATGGACCGAATGATGATTGACACTCAAGGCCGCCCACCAATCAGACAAAGTACCTACAGGACAGCCCTAGCGAAACACAAAATAATAGAAGAAGAGATGGACAAGATGTTGAGAGACAATGTAATTTGACCCAGTTCTAGTCCATGTGCACTGCCAGTGACTTTAGTACCCAAGCCTGATGGTTCAACACAATCTTGTGTGAACTATACATGATGTGACAAAGAAGGAAAGTTACCCTCTGCCTCTGATCTAGGATATTTTTGATCAGGTAGTTGGCACTGATGTATACACAACTCTAGATTTATAGGTGGGTTATTGGCAAATTCCTGTAGCAGAAAAATGTATTCCAAACACTGCCTTAATTTGTCATGAGGGTTTGTATGAGTTTAATTTCATGAGCTTTGAATTGACAAATACACCAAGTCATTTCAAAGAATTATGCATAAAATCTTGTCTGGCTTAATTGGGGTCAGCGTCTTAAATTATCTGGATGACCTAATTATTTTCAGTGCTGACCTACATTCTCAAGCAAAGCATCCATGGGAAGTTGACAGATTAAGAAAAGCTTAACTGAAAGTAAAGCCTTCCAAATGCAGTATTGCAAAGTTTGAAATAAAACTACTAGGCTACAAAATAAACAAAGGATGGGATTAGAAGTAACCCAGAAAAAGTGGAAGCCTAAGTGAAATTGAAACCACTCACAAATGTGAAAAGTGTTAGATCGATTCTTGGCATTTGTAATTACTACTCCCTGACAATGTCTTCCTATGCAAAACTTGCAGACCCTTTGTATAAACTGAGAAGAAAGAGTCAATTGTTTGTATGAAAAAAAGAACAAGAAAGTTTCCAAATTCTGAAAAATCTATTATTGTCAAAAAAGGTCATGGCTTATGCACAGATTAACACACCTTATAAACTCTTCACAGATGCTTGTTGGCATGTTGTTGGAGAAAGTTAAGTTCAAAATGATTAAAATGGAACTAAAAAAGTTATTCAATATATTTCTCATCAATTATCAGGCAACCAACTGAAATGGGCTACAATGGAAAAAAGAGGCCTACACAGTGGTTTAGTGTATGCCAAAACTTAGACCATATCTTTGGGGAGCAGAATTCACTGTGTACACAGGCCATAAGCCACTTAGAAGTTTGTTTACAAAGGAAATGAGAAATACCAAAATCCAAAAATGAGGGGTCTTATTAGGAGAGGTTGGAGCTAAAATATAGTACATATGTGCAGCAAGGAATATCAGGGCTGATTTGGTGTCAAGTTTACCTGCAAAAGCAGAAATTAACACTTTTGACACAAAGAATGGATTAACCAAGATTCATTCCAGGATGAAGATGCCATCCACAGAACAGATGAACTTGACCAAGACTAAATGAAGCAAGCACAAAAGATGAAATTTCAGGATTTATTGAAATTAGCTCAAAATGAAGATTCAGGCTATCTAATATACTAGGCCTTTATGTATTCCATCATGAAACCCACAGCAAGTGAAGCCAGTTATCCAAGACTAATTTTGCCATCCAAGTTTAGAGACAAAGTGATTGACAGATGTCATACAGATGTAGGACACATGGCAGTGCATAAAACACTGTGCTGTGTCAAAGAGGCATATGCATGGCCTGCAATGAGAAAAGACCTAGTGGATAGACTACATAGGTGCCCTACATTTTTGGTACATGTTCCAGAACCAAACAAAGCCAAAATGGGTGAAATGCCTGTTCCATTTTACCCTATGCAGACTATTGGTATGGACTTAATGGGACCATTTGGAATGACTGACAATGGAAATAGATATTGTTTGAATATCATTGACCATTTGACTGGTTGGGCGGAAAGTTACCCACTGCCTCCAAAATCATCACAAGCAGTGGAGGAAGCTATGGCCAGGGAATTTTTCCCAATACATGGAATTCTAGAGGTCATGACCTCAGACCAAGGTCAAAAGTTAAATGCCAGATCTTTTACAGAATAGCCGAAAGGTTTTGGTGTTGACCACAGATGAATGACTGGATATAATCCACACCCAAATGGCAAATTTGAAAGGTTCAATAGAAAACTGAACAAATTGATTTCCAACTTGGTAAACAGTGATGCAAGAAAATGGGAAGAACAACTTTCCAATGCATTATTGGCCTACAGAAATAGTGTCAGTAATGTAACAGATTACACGCCCTTCTTCTTGATGTATGGCCAGAGGGAAGCCTGCCTTTAACGAAAGTGCTTAGGGTTAAAAGTGGTGCCAATGCATTACAAGGTGGACTTAGTAAACTGTCTGATGCACTGACAAAAGCCAGACATAACCTAGAAAACTCAAGAGAGTTTAATAGGCAGAGAATAAATAAGAAGGCCAATGCAGCAGATGTAAAGCAAGGAGATACTGTTATTCTGTAGGCCCAAAAAAGACTAACCTTGACGTCAAAATGGGAGGGACCCACAGTATGAAGTGATATGCATGGGCGGACCTGTATGCTGGATATGGCAACAACAAGATGGAAAAACCAAAACAGTAAATAGAAATAAATTAAAATTGGTTGATACAAATATAGTATGGAATGGCATCTGAACAAAACCAGTCAGAAAAGTGCAGAAACACAGCCCATTGCTCAGTTTGCACCGACAAGTCAAGCTGACCAGACAGCTGAGGGACAGCAGCTGGAGTTAGAAGTTGAACTTGAACCAGAGCCAGGTCAACCAAAGACTGAAGTAACAGTTAACCCTCCAAGACCAGTTCAACCATTCACAGAATTTGCTCACCCATACAATGCCAGGTACAGGAAGAGACAACTTGAGCAAATGAGATGTTCTATTTCCAATAGAGCAGAACCAGCCAAGAGACCATGTCCAGAGCTGAGTCAAGAACAATAGGATCAGGCTATGGCCTTGGCCTCATTCTTATGTCAATACTGTTGGTTACCATAAATGGTGATGACATAAACCAAGTGCACGATGGTGTATTGGGCACTGGAAGAAATTTACTGAAGATACAGACAGCTGAATGGACTGTCTTACTCACTTTGGAGAGACTTCAATGGAATGCCTCACTAAATGGACAATATGACAAGTTGAGAAGGCATATCCTTTCTTCCCCTTTGCCTACAGGGGATAAACAACAACTGATGACAAGACTTAAAGTCAAAATGCTGATGATCAAGACCCTGGAAGACAAATTACTGTCACATCAATCAAACATAGTATAGCATGAACTTCTCAATATCTTTGGAGATATTGTACATACCTTATTTGGAGTAGCTACTGATCAAGGAGTGGATGATGTCAAAAATCTGATAATAGCCACAAGACAACAACAACAACAAATACTTGTTCACCACTTGAATGATCTTGTATCTGTTTTAAATCACACCCTTGAAGAAACTGATGAACAAAAGGGACAGATTGATGGGATAAAACACTATTTGGCAGCTGTAGTAAAGCTACAGTTTGATAATCTACAGAAATACACTCAGAGAAACCTCTGTTTCCTGAGAGTAGTATGGATCATGCACAAATTTGAAAGAGCTGTAGCAACTTTGAAAGACTGGCAAACAGTTACCTACATGCCTTGGACAAGTTCAACAGACAAAAAGCCTTCTTGGAGTTAGGAAGACTGACTGAAGAACTCTTACCACCTGCTCAACTCCAGGACATTCTGCAGAAAGCCACAACACCAACAACAAGACCTGTAACTCCATTACAGTGGTACTATGAACGTAAAAGAGTAATTCCATTATGGGATGGAAATATGCTGGTACAAGTGACAGACCATTGGCAGTATAACATACAAAGTTAACCCATCCATAGAATAAATGAGGACTGGTGTTACAATGCCCACCTTTGAATATTAGCAGAACTCAACAAAGAATGACAACAATGGTATAACTTTAACAATGACAATATATTAACAATCAAAATCAGTAGGTAAACTTATCTCCACCGGTATTTCAACAGTCAAACAGTCTTAGGTAAATCCTAATCCCTGGTGAGATTATCCACAGGTACTGTCCCACAGTTCCAAGCCCTCTGACAGGTGCCAAATGATCTGGTACAAATCCCACAGAAGTATGGTTTGGGTCCACTGTGGTACTGAAAGATGTGGTGCTGATCCAATCCCACAGAGGTACGCCTTGGTTCCAATGTGGTGCAATATACCAGTCCACTCAAAGACAATGTCCACACTCCACAGATACAAAGTGTTAATGGGTAGCACCAAATATACAAGTCCACTCAAGACACTGTCCACACTCCACAGGTACAATGTAAACATTGGCTCACAGTTCCAATGGCTTAATGACAACACACAGCTTCTGTCAGATCCTTCAGAATTCTCTCTCTCTCTCTCTCTCTCTCTCTCTCTCTCTCTCTCTCTCTCTCTCTCTCTCTCTCTCTCTCTCTCTCAGTCAGTCAGAAAAATATCTGTTTTATCTTGCTTTACAGGCCTGTTAAGCACAGCCGGCACTTTACATTGTGTCACATTTGGATTTGCAACTGACAGTGATAATGCTTCAGACACAATTAAGCAGGCAGATTAAAGTTAAGATAGTAAGTCATGTTTTAAAAGTACCATTTGCCAATATAACTTGGAGAACGGTCACCTAGGACCTAGCGAAATAATCATGATAACGATCACCGAACAACCAGGGCTATCTTGTTTCACCATAGAGGAGTAAACTATTCCTCCATGGTTTCACGAACAACTGTGGCTATGCAGCTATGCTGTTTCCCTGACCCAAGTTAACACTCCAGACAAGTTGAAATAAAATACTGTGTTTGAGTTGACTTTGAGGTTTGTTGGAATGATCGTACATGTTTGACATTGGCACTTGGCAAACAAATACCTGGCTACAGATGTTAAAAAATTTATTGTTTGTGCTCTACTGATATGATACAGATCTGGAGATTTCAGTGACAACAGGGACTGATTCTGGGACCGAGCATGCCCCCGACCCCACTTAGCCCACCCCAGGTTCTTTTTAATTTTTTTCCTTTGAACTTTTTTTCCCTTTGACCTGTCTCAAACTCTGATGAATTTCAACTTTTTTTCTGAACGGTGCCAAAGATTAATATTGTGAATTAAAGTCACCATGGTGGCACACCTTCATTCAGACTTTATCCGCACTTCAAAACATATATATATATATATATATATATATATATATATATATATATATATATATATATATATATATATATACATATATATATATATATATATATATATATATATATTAGAGCCTGACCAAACCCGAACAACCGAACCCGAGCTTACCGGGTTTCAGGATTGAAGCTCGGCTCGGGTTCGGCTTTTGCAGTCACTAAATGTTCGGGTTCGGTTATCACTGTCAATGTTGCCAATAAAGTTAAATAAAAAGGTCAATGAGGTTACTTTCCGTACTTTTATACACTTTATACAATTCAAAAAACGATACTTTGCAATTACATGTGTCACATGGGTTGGATTATTCGCCTTAATTGCATTAACAATAGTAATGCCCCTGTGCCAAAGGGTAACAGCTATTAACCCCTGTCAAACGTTTTCATGTTTGAATTGCATATACCGAACCCGAACGATGCCCGGTTCGGGATCGGTAATGTGTACCGAGTACCGAGTACGACGGTTTCAAAATGCATGCTCAGTCAGGCTCTAATATATATATGTATATATATATATATATATATATATATACCCATGCCTCTGGCCTTACTTCAGATCGCTATCAAATACATGAATACACAGAGATGAATAACACAGCTGCCAGTTGAGTAGGTCGGTGCGTCTGTTCATGCCATACATCAGTTACAGCAGATAATCATTTTATCACAAATCTGTCATGAAATATTGAGTATTCGAACGTCAAACGTTACGTCTGTGATTGTGTACGATACTATATATGATACAAAAGTCTCATAAATACACGCTTGCATAATTTCGAGAGCAGAAGAATGGCACTGCCTCCATTTGGTCCAGTCAACAATTTTTGGCAACAGTCTATGATTTGCTCCTGGATACTGTAATTCTCTTCCAAATAACAACCGAACCATCGATTCCCCATGACACGACACCTGGAAAGTTTTATTATGTTCAAAATTGCTCGATATGTGTTACCGGCCACGATAAAATCGGACGGAAATAGTGTCCCAGGTAGCCCGATAA
Organism: Hermodice carunculata; assembly: GCA_964020975.1. Lineage (NCBI taxonomy): Eukaryota > Metazoa > Annelida > Polychaeta > Eunicida > Amphinomidae > Hermodice > Hermodice carunculata. The sequence goes on along the minus strand of OZ026625.1, from coordinate 8,986,587 downwards.
TGAATAATACACGACATGTTGTATTATCGATAGTTGCAAGATATGGGAGCAAAAATTGTGCCATGTGAGACCAGCTCAAAGAAAAAGACTGCATGATGACCATGGCAACCGACCATAAACCCGTTTGTTTTACATGGACTGTGGGAAAAAAATTGTGCATTGACTTAAGTCTGTCTTCATGGCAGAAATGTAGTCGTATATTTCCCTTTGGTGTTGTTGAGGAAACCAAAGGACTTGGAGAAAGCTAGCTTGCACAGAATAATAAGAAAGTTCTATCTCCACTTGCCTTCCTGTCTGAGAATAGAACCCCGGACGCACAGGTGAAAGGCAAGCGCGTGTTACCGTTCAGCCAACCCTGAACCCCCTAAGTGTACCTCGCGCAATATAATGTGGGAATCTCTTTGTAAAGAAATAGCGTATTTATATTTTAGTTTTCCTGTACATCATCACATAGTTTACACAATGTCATTTTATCTACTCGAACGTAATATGAATAAAGCCTTCTAGTCCAGCGGATAAGCCACAAAAATCCAGAGAATTGTTCAAGTTTTGATAAAAGCGCCAAAATTAGCACATAAGTAGATTTTTGTATGTAGATTCATATAAAAGCGAGAATCAAGTTTAAATTGGCCTTAAACAGGCTTAAAATGGGAATCAAAGATGGCCGCCATAAGGAAATTAATGTTCGTAGAAATATCAGGCGAGCATTTCTTGTTGGTCATTTAGACATCACTTAAGAGTGATTTATTTATTTCAATATTGAAAAATAAAGTTGAAAAATGGTACATTGGTGCTCAATTTGAATTTTGGGATAAATATTTTAAAATCGTTGCCTAAATATCCACCATAACTGTTACGCTTATATGATTACCTTATTGGCCTACATGTCTACATAAAAATAGTATTTTGGTGTACTGTTAAGTGATGAAAGCATTGATGGCAATATTTTCACAGGCATTCCTGCATAAATGCAGACACAGAGAAACACACACACATATATATATACATATATATATTTGTATACATATACATGTAAATCAGAATATGCATTTAAATGGTTTATATTTGATCTATACACAGATGACAGGTTTAGCCTCCTAATTGAATTGATGTATTCAAATACGTGTTGCCATATGATAATTTTCTAAAGTACACAATTTCAGCATACAGATAAATCAATGCAAAATTTTCACAGTGGGTGAGAACTTGGTCTTTGAGGTAAATTCAGTCATACCAAATACGTTTTTCACTGAGTTTGCTGGTGTATTTGGTTTCATAGGTCCTCTTTGCGATTGATCTTTGGTTTGGGTCCTGTGGTTTGTTTGCAAGTAGCTTATTGTGTTTTGGTCAAGTGTATTTTCTCCTGGGGTTAATATGTAACTCGGCATCATTCCTAGGGTTTAAGGTCTGTTGGGTAGTCGCTGAATTGAAGTTTTCTTGGAATTCATTGTGTTTTGCTTGTTGTGTTCTCTTGTTGGTGCAACATACTCATAAGGGTAACTGTGTTGTTTGATAGTTATTCTATAGATATTTGTAGTACTTTATTGCTAAGGAATATGTTATAATTGCTATGATTGTGGTCACTGGCAGTTGGCCTCTGGCTTAATTTTGCCTTGAGATAAATAATAGTTGTCAGGCCTACTATATATAGGACATGGATGTTCCCTGATCAACAATCAGTATAGGTTTACTCTCGATGTTTTGTGGTAATTACTCTCATTCAAAGAATATATAGTCTTGTACATATTTGTATCCCATTAGTTTCACAAGCATTTTGCATATGATATTGGTGTTGACTTTTTATAGTTAAGCAATATACAAGTGATACTAGTATATTGACAGTAGTGTTTTCTGTGTTCAGCAAAATGAGTAGTGACAACAAAACAGATTGTAGTCTGTGTGCTTTATGCCAGGAAAATGCTGATGAAAAGCTGGTATGCCCATCCAATAGTACAAGGCAGAATCTTGCCAAAAATGTGGCTTCTTTTCAGCAGCTAGGTTCTTTACCATTGAATTTAATGCTTTCTCGTCTTGATGAAGTTGTAGGCATTGAGGGAACTTTGTGTGCCAAACAGGCTGTATGGCACAAGTACTGTTTTAATAAATTCAATAACCTTAAGTTGCAAAGAGCGCAAAAAAGGAAATCTGAGGAAAGTGACTCTTCTTGTGAGTCAGTTCCAGTAAAAACACGTTCAAACATAGGCAGGCCAACAGCTACAGCATCAAAAAAATTCATGCATTGCTTCTTTTGAGGTGACACTGCAGGAGAGCTGCATCGTGCATCCACATTTGATGTTGACAAAAATGTACGTTGGTGTGCTACACAGTTGCAAGACACACAATTGCTAGCAAAATTGGCTGCAGGTGACATGCATGCACTTGATGCATACTATCATAGAAATTGTCTTGTTGCTATGTATAACAGAGCTAGAAATGTGGAAAAAGAAGGTGCAGATGATAGTAAACAAGCAAAACTTGAGGCCATTGCTCTGGCACAACTTGTTTACCACACTGAAGAAGTAAATAAAACTGGCAGTGCAGCCCCAGCTGTATTCAAACTTTCTCACGTGGTGAAACTGTATACAACAAGGCTACAAGAGCTTAGAGCATATGTTCCAAAGCGAATAAATTCTACCAGATTAAAAGAGAGAATTCTTGAAAATGTTTCTGGTCTGCAAGCATATAATGAAGGAAGGGATGTGATGCTAGCTTTTTCTGAGCATATTGAAGCAGCTCTCCAGTTGGCCAGAGATAACAGCCATGATGCTGATGCCATCCATTTGGTGAGAGCTGCTAAAATCATCAGAAAAGAAATACTTTTGAAGCAGGGGTCATTCAATGGATCATTTCAGTCAGATTGCAAAAACCAACCTGTCCTTGGTTTCCTTTGTACATATGATTCTTGTAGGATCCGAGATTGAAAATGATGCCTCACAACATGACTGCAGTGCAAAAGCAGCTTTCTCCATTTCAGAACTGTTGATTTTCAATTCTGTCACACGTGCTAGAGCAACAGCAACAGCAACAACACGACATAGTACTGACAGGGAAACTCCTCTGCCAATATATCTTGGGCTTGTCATGCATGCTGAGACACGGAAACGGGGACTTGTAGATAAAATTTACAGGCTTGGGCTATCCATATCATATGACAGAGTCCTTCAAATTTCTGCTGATATGGGCAACAGTGTATGTGCTCTGTATGAGAGAGAGAGGTTGGTGTGTCCACCAAAGCTTAAAAAGGGCGTATTTATGACTGGGAGCGTTGACAATATAGATCATAATCCAAGTGCCCGCACTTCCAAAGACTCATTTCATGGAACAGCAATTTCTGTTACTCAGCATCCAAGTGAAAACTGTCTCAGCACTAGCAGAGGTTTGATGGTGATTGATCCTGACATTCCTAAGCAGAAGCCCATTTCACAGCTCCCACAATCATACACAGAAATCCATCCTGTTGAAATCCATACCAGTGATCAGTATGCACCACATGTACATGGGCCAACAACGCCTCCATCAAACTTGATTGTGGACGGTATAAAATCTGAGTATGAATGGCTGCAAAAAGTTGAAGAGCAGCTTAAGAAGGAAACACTGGAACACAAGGACTATATTTCCTGATCTGCTTACAGATCCTTGCCCTGTAGCAGTAACTGCCTTGCTCCCTTTATTCCCTGATGTTGCCCATACCCCAGCAATGATATTCCACTCCATGAGGGTTGTGAAAGAAGTAGTGCAACATATTAATCCATATCAAACTCCTGTCTTGTCTATGGATCAACCCTCAGTTGCACTTGGAAAGCAAATTCAGTTGAACAAGCCAGATGTCTTTGGCGAGGACAAATATGTTTTGATGCTTGGAGGTCTGCACATAGAGATGGCAGTTCTCAGGGTGCCTGGCCAGTGGCCAGCAAAAGTGACCCGCTTGACTTCACAACTTGGACCAATGAACAATCTAAGAATCATCCCCAGTTCAAATTCTGGTCTATGGCTTTGGAACTAGAACTTACTGTTAGGGAATTTATCAGGTCATTAAGAGAGGGCAATTTTCCACTGTATATCCAAGTTCTTGGTCAATTAGTACCCTGGATGTTTGCATTAGACCACAGTCACTGGGCAAGATGGCTACCTGTCCATATCCGAGACATGGTTATTTTGAAGGATAAACACTCAACAGTATTTGCAGAGTTCCAGGCTGGAAAATTCGTTGTTCAAAAAACTCAGCATGTCTTTTCCTTGATTGCATTGGACCAAAACCATGAACAGGAAAATGCAATTATCAAGGGTGAAGGGGGAGCTGTTGGCCTGACTGAAAGCCCAGCAGCCTTCCGACGCTGGATGGTAGCTGGACCTCGGGTTGCTAGAGCAGTGACAGAATTTGAAGCTGGTCTCAGCTCTGGCGTGTCTGGAAATGCACGCCACCATGAGCAAGTTTTGCATGTTCAAAATACTTTTGTCAAAGATGTTAAAGCCTTGGTATCTGTAATGGAAGAAATGGGCAATCATTTCACTGAAGACAGTGCTGAGCTTCTTGTTCTTGATACCAAGGAAATTATGCCCGACTCTGTAGTTACAACTGTCAAAACGGTTCAAGAAGTTGGTCAGTCACAGAACAAAAAGTTCACAACAGATAGACTGGAAAACTGGTCATGTCCAATTACTGATACAATTCCTAAGAACAGGCTTCCTCTATTAGGAAACACTAAGGCAACTCGTGGCAAAGTGAAAACACAATTAGCATCCTTAAAAAATAACTGCAACCTCTTTTCAAGGCTATATATTGGATGTCAGGCCAGAAATGGGAATCTTGAAGAGTTCTTCAAACCTGAAAATCAAAATTGTCCACCTGCTTTGTCTTCAATGGGAAAACTAAGAGTTGCCAAAAAATCCAAGATTTTGAGGAGTTGTCTTGAAATGGGCACGTGTACAAATGCTCCAGAAGTAGATATGAAAATATTGGATGGTGCTGCAATAGTGAATGTGCTTCAACCGGGAAAATGCATGACATTTCAAGATTATGCAATGCATGTTTTTCTGCCCTATGTAGAGAACCAAGCCAAAACTGTTAGGAGACTTGATATTGTTTGGGACAGATACATTCCCAATAGCCTAAAGCAGCACACAAGGGAAACCCGAGGTCAAGGTATTCGGCGCCGTGTCTGTGCAAGTGCCATCATACCAGGAAACTGGAAAAGCTTTCTGCGATCAGATGACAACAAATCCGAGTTATTCCAATTTTTAGCAGAAAGTACTTCCCATCTTCAAGGTGTAATGGTGATCAGTACCTTTAAGGATGATGTTCTTAGCTCCCAATCCATCAACAAGAAAGATTTTTGCTCCCTGCAACTACAAAGAAGCCGATACTCGGCTTATTCTCCATGCTGCACATGGAAGTCAACAAGGGTACTCAAAAGTTATGATACAAACAGTGGACTCCAATGTCTTGGTGCTGGCAATTGCTTTTTTTATAAAGCTTGAACTGTTTGAGTTGTGGGTGGCCTTTGGGGTTGGAAAACATTTGAGATACATTCCAGTCCACACAATTGCTACTGCACTTGGTTCAGATAAGTGTGAAGCCCTACCTTTCTTCCACTCTGTCACAGGCTGTGATACCGTATCAGCGTTTTGTGGAAGGGGCAAACAAACTGCATATGAGACACGGCAAGCGTTTCCAGTTGTGACCCCAGCATTTCAGGCACTGTCATCTGGACCAACCGCCATACATGATGAAACTTTTCAGTTGATAGAAAGATACATTGTGTTGATGTACAGCAGAACGAGCCCTTTGACAAAGGTCAATGAAGCATGGCAAGCTCTTTTTGCCCAGAGAACGAGAACAATTGACAACATTCCTCCTACCCAGGCAGCTCTTCTGGAACATGTCAAAAGAGCTATCTACCAGGCTGGCTACATATGGAGACAGTCACTCATGCCTCTTCAGGAACTTCCCAGCCCAGGTGCCTGGGGTTGGGAGAACTCTTCTGATGGTTGGAATCCTTTGTGGAGCGTGCTACCAGAGGCATCTAAGGCATGTCATGAACTTATACATTGTGGTTGCAAGAAAGCATGTCGAGGACCATGTAAATGTCACAGAGCTTCCCTGCCATGCACAGGTCTTTGTTTTTGTGGGGGGAATTGCTACAGGGATTAAATCAGATGCTACATAATTTTTGTTTCACAATAGTTGGCATTTTGTTAGTGCATACAATTACCTCTCTATGGCAAACAGGACATTGAATTTAAAAGATATTACAAAATTATTTCAATTTTAGAAATTCATTGGTTTGTTAAAGTGCTTTTCACTTGGGCATTTCCTTTTGTAAACAGAGTTTTGGTGTTCCTAGTTGATGATTTTTCTTACTAGTGGATGATTATCTAGCTGCTGAAAAAAGCTAATTCCAGCTGTAGCAGCCATTTTGAATTCCAAATATTGAAGCTGATGGACTTGGCCCAGCTAGTCTTAAATTTACCTGAATGGCCATATCTAATGGTACAAATTTGCCACATTTGAAGTTTTTATCACAAATACAACAATACCGTACTTTACCAGTATCCCCAAGGAAAAACTAGTTCTGCTTATGGTGGCTATTTTGAATTCCAAATATTAAAACTTGTGGGTGCAACCCAGCTATGGTCTTGGTTTTGCTTTAATCCATCTGTCAAAAAGTACAAATTGACCCAGTTTGATGCTTATATCACGAGTTGATCAATATCATACACATCCCTTAATATAAACTAGTTCCGGTTATGGCGGCCATTTTTAATTCTAAATGTTCCAACTTTTGAGTGTGACGCAGCCAGGCTGTTGATTTTATATCAATTTCTAAGTCATAAAGGACAAACTGGTCAATTTTGATGTTTTTATCACAGGTTGAACAATATCTTACCCTATCCATTAAGAAAAAATAATTCTGTTAATGGCAGCCATTTTGAATTCAAAATATAAGAGCTTGTGGGTGCGACCCACCTTGGTTCTTGGTTTTACATTAAATCGCATGTAAATAAGGACAAACTGGCTAAATTTGATGTTTTTATCACAAGTTGAACAATATCTTACCAAATCACTTAGGAAAAAATATGTCTGATTATGGTGGCCATATTGAATTCAAAATATATCATTTGTGGGCAAGACCCAGCTGGGGTCTCGGTTTTATTTTAATTCCCATGTCCAAAAGTGCAAACTGGCCAAATTTGATGCTTTTATCACAATTTGAACAATACTTTAGCTCATCCGCTGGACTATTCCACTTGAACTTCAATACGTAAAACGACTTTCAACAGCAATCAAAGTTTCACCGTTGTGAATGAATCTCTACAGAATGAACACGAACAGTGCCACTTTAAAGTGGTTGTACAAAGGGGGCAAGGGGGTTTACGTTGTGACTGTAATAGGCTTTGTTATTTACTGTACTTGCGAACTGGAAGCCCTATATTTTCGGTATGCTTCGAAGCTGCAATTATAAATTTCTTAATATTTTCCATACCTGCCACTGGGCCAAAAATTATTACCTGTAGCTACTAACGTGCTGGCCGCATGTAACCCTCCCGCCACATGACTATGACTCCATTAATCATTAGACAGAGTGGGAGTACACTTGACCTGATCTCCAGACATATTTCGTTCAGTATACTTGAGCACTCTTGAACAAGGCTGACATATTCTAGTACCATACTATTTGTTTCGCATTTTTAAATTGCCCTTTCGCGAAAGTTTTAAATGCACGTTAATTATCCGAGAGACACAATGTAACATAACATGTTCAAAAATTATTATGGCTTCTGAAGCTAACACGGCTTTTGGCTTATTCACATTTTGATAAAAATACAAGAAGCTTGTTGTGCTTTAACGTTGATGTGAGAAAAATCATTAATTAACATTTTATGGAGAGAAATCATTAATTAAAATTTTACGTAATTATTTTCTTATCAAGGAAAATGGAATTTCTTAAAAAATCCTAACAATTTCAGATTCCTGAACTAGGCAACATTTCCATTGTTCTGGTGGATCCCATAAAATCCATGATCTGAAAGATTTTGTGCAAAATGTAATAAATAAAGCGCAAATGTACTTGCCGTGTATGGAAAAATGGTTATTTGTGTATGTCGCAATGGTAAACAAGCTCGAAGTACCATTATACTGACCACGAACACAATGGAAACGAATAAATCACTTGACGTATAATTTCTTATCAGATTGACCCATTAAACTGACATTTTATGTTAACCCTCACATTCTGAGACTCCTTCAATGGATTAAACGTGCACATACGCCTTGGGTGTACTGTGTGCGCTAAAAGGTGCGCCGAATTTGCAAAATTTTGATATTGCAGATAAATCCTTTATCATTTAGATGGCTTTGTGTTTACACTTTCATTTACTTGCGTGTTTATTTGATGAAAGTGCAACACGAATGAAAAAGGGACTGACTGCAATTAATCCCGTTGGTCGTTTTTGAGCGATCTGCTTTAGAATGTGTTAAAGTAATAACAAGAACGGTTAAACCTTAGTAACACAGAAACAATGTACTTGCACCATAGTGACGAGAAGCTAAAGTGTGAGTAGCCGTTCCTGTTTTAGCAACCCATACTACAATGACACACAGGAACGTCCCTGGTATGTGACACAAGATCAAAAACACCTGGCTTTATTGCCGCTCCTCTTTCCTCAGCCTGTTTCTGTCTGACATCGCAACATGTAGAGGGATCTCGGGTGAATGACCAACACCCAGAAGTACAACAGTACCAGATTTTTAAGATACGTGCATCCAATTCTATTGCATTCTTGCAACCAACAAAAAATGGCGGATTTAAGTTCCGGTTCTTTGTTTGTCAAATTAACATTTTTCTTCACGATGTTTGGATTTTTCCTAAGTAATTACGCGCACACAGCAGTACCATCAGTAGGGACAGCAGGAACCCCGTCGTCTGCGCGCGCGACAGAAGCCATGGTCATTATTGGATACATAAGTCTTCTCGTGGCATCAATTCTTCTGCTGTGTTACGTCTTTATGGATGAAGTCAATGGAAACACGCCTGTACTTGTTGCAGTCTTCATATTGGATTTTATCGCAGGTAAATGGTAATTTTTAAAGACCTAGGTTACTTTATATAGACTTTTGATAACAGAGACGTAATAGACACTCCTGGCTGTATATTATACGCAAGCTGCAAATAGCAGGTAAATTTTTTTTTAAACATAATGCCAAAGCAGTTTCTTTTGAATGCTGGCTGTGATATGCGCGACTAATTGTTGATATTATTACTAAAACAGGGTGTGTCGTCTTTTGATCTTGATTTTGATAAGAACAGAAGCAGCTAACATTTTAGTCTCTGTTGTTTGCATCTTGTCAGTATATGGCAGTAAATAAAAGTTAATCAGCAACATCTAGTATTAATCGTAACATTGTTTAATCATCGCACAGACTCATCGTCCTTTTTTCCGCGATTGTAGGACCAGGGACGTGTAAGTATGGCATGTCCATGGTACTATTATTGCACTGCAGAAGACCGAAAACTTAATTCTTTTGCAGTTTTTAGTGCTGACGGTATGAGAGGTGCACACAGGTTCAATGTGAGTCTTGATATACTGAATCAGGGCACGATATTACCTTTATTATGATTAGTAGTAGTAGTAGTAGTAGTAGTAGTAGTAGTAGTAGTAGTAGTAGTAGTAGTATCATTATCATCATCATCATTATCATTACTATTATTATTATTATTATTATTATTATTATTATCTTTTGCAGGTGCGTGTTTGATAATAGGCAATGCGATATGGGGCAGTGACCTCAAAACACTGCCGCTGTTCTATGGAACACAAACCATATCATCAGCTCTTTTGGCCGTTGGTGGCGGAATATGTGCATCGATAGAAGTTTTCAAGTGTGCATGAGGTGGAGATGATGTCGCATACACAGAGCATACCATACCTGACGCCTTCCGGGACAAAACGAGAGTGAGAGGCAACTATTGAAGCCACGTGTGAAGCATTAAATAACCGATGTCCATCATATACACTAAAATGCAATTTTATTCTATATAAATTGCTATTTCCATCTTAACGGGAAATGGCGGAAACATTTTTTGGTATCTGTCTTGGAAAGGTACAAAAACATAAACTGCTGTATAACTGTAGGTTATCATTCAGCGACATTGACGCTTTTTTTATAAATGCAACCATTCTTTTGAACGGAGCAGTAAGTTACGAATTTATATAATATTTATAGTGGACCGTGTACTAAATATAATAACACTAATGATTTGTCACTGAGGTGCGCATCAATTTGCGGATGGGCCTCGGATCCGGAGGTTTTAAGTTCAATTTCCAGCAAGTATGCAAGGAATCTAATTTTAAGGGTTCATTGTTAGTAATTGTCGATCCAACATGCTAGTTATGATCAATCGCCCAACAGTGTCGCCACGTTCCTGGACCGTGCTTTCAGCCATGTTTATAATGTGCGACATGTTTTGGTAAGCTGAGACAACATGTCTCATCACGGCTATCATACATACATACATACATACATACATACATACATACATACATACATACATACATACATACATAACAGGCGAGGACAAAAACAGAAGGTTTTAGCCCTACCTAAAAGAGGGCACTGCAGTCACTGGAGAGCTAGGGTTGTGTATTCCCATTACTTAAAATTGTAATTTGCCACTTAATAAGTGACATAGTGACACCAAATTTTGCACAGTAAATCTAAATGCGTAACTAAATACCTAACAAAAATCATATAACCACAGCTACTAAAGTGACCAGATTATTTAAGGTTACTTTAACATGCAAACCAATGGGAATACACAGCTCAAGCCCTCCAAATTTTTGTGTATTTGGTTGTGTACTGGGGCGAAAACACACTTAAGAGCTAATTCCGACCTTTCCTATTGGTGATACATATGTTTGTTCATGCTGTCACATATCACTATACCTGTGGTTACGATAATTTAGTTTGAGCGGCAGTATTAGTTTGGCTAAATATAGAATAATGTCCTTGCACATTACAAGCAAGAGAATGCTATGTATTTGCATTTCTGTTCAGTCTATTTTTAATAGAATGTTATTTGTGTGTTTGGCAATCCATTCTTCAAGTCACTAGTATCCACTTATAAATCGGTAATTTAGAAAAGTTGATACACTTGGGATGTGATAAACACGCTAAGTAACATGACGATAACGTCCGACCAGTTTCAGGATACGGACTTTAAATAGGACATTGGGTAAAGTAGCTATCATCAAGCGCAAGCTACTTTAAATTCAGATTTAATTTTGAAGATGTTGAAATTCAGATTAAGCTTTGGTGACACTTGACTTGCATGATTTGATAAACGTAATTTTGCACAGCCTAACCTTTGGACGTGTATCTGGACAAGTGCATTTATATTTTGAGCATTTACAATATCATATCAACTGCGACATTTGCCATTCAAATCGCCCAAGAGCTCAGATGTATAATATCGTTTGTCTAGTTTTCTTCACTTAAGCTGTTGTGCAAATCAGGAGGAAAAGGTTAAGTGGTGTGTGTGTGTGTGTGTTTAAAACGATCCTTCTTCATATTTATTGAGTATTGAGGTAACTGTCTTTTGTCCCTATTTTCAGACATTGTGTTTTACATGCATCTTTATGATTGTACAACTTTATATAATGTTTTTTTTTTTTTAATTTCATTTATTAATTTTTATTCATTTATTTTCTTTCTTTTTTTTTTTTTTTTTTTTTTGTGAGACACTAATGTCATCACCAAAAAGTTGACCCCTATCGACCCATAGTCTGGGTACCTTTCATGCATGCACGTTTGCTTACAAATATTTCCGTGAAGGCCGTCGTTCCACCTGATCTGCAGGAAATACGAATAAAACCGCCCAGTCACATCTTACAAATCAATGTCCTTCGTCTGGGTTTCAGTGGTTAAAGAACTTTTCCAAAAGCAATTTTAAAAGTAGTTATTTTGAACTTCTACAAACTTATACCAACGTTTATCTTTTTTTAAGCTTAGTTCAAAAAGCAATTTTCAAAAGTGGTTATGTTAAGCGTGTCCATACTTTTTCCAAGTTAAATGTTTTACTGAGCATCTTAACATCTTTACATTTCACATAAAGAAACGTGGTAAGAAAAAAGTCGTTTGCATTGTTTTTTCATCGTCCATCTCCAAACAAGTGTGAGAAGTACGGTAAGGATCGTGCATTATGTTCCAAAATAATTTAAAGGAACACTTTTATAGATGGAAACAACAAGGAATACACAGTCAAAGGTTACATCAATTGCAAGACGAAAAACTTTGTTTGTGCTGTCTTCTGATTCAAATGTAACAAGTACATGTTTATGGGTGTGAGAGTTGGTTTAATGTGAGTCTAAAGAAAGTAGAGAGTTTATACTTGGGTGCACTGAAGTCTATATTGGGAGTAAGAGTGACGACTGCCAATGACTTATGTCTTCTAGAACTTGGGTACCCTCCTTTGAAGGACTTAGTTATGTTCCGACAGCAGAAATTTTTACAGAAGTGTATTGTTAGCCGACAAGGTATTCAAGATGACCCACTTATGTTTGCTCTTGCTTTAACAAGAGAAAGTGGCACCAGCACAGGTGCCTATTTAAACCGTTTATTGGCGCTAGATGACCTCGAAGGCACAGGGATGTCAAACCTGAGAGACAAAATTCGTGAATCTGAAGAAATCAAAATATATGACATATAAACAGATGAACCCAGATTTGTCCACACATAGTGTATATTCGAAAGTTTAAGTAATCACATCCCAGAGTATCTAAGAATGTCTTTCACAAGACTGCGAATGTCATGGCACAGGCTAAGAATAGAGACTGGTAGCTGGCTGCGCATTCCAAGAGATCAGAGACTATGTGGATGCGGCTTCACTCAAGATGAGGCCCACGTCATACAAAGGTGCCCCCTGGTGAACCACATCAGACAGAAACACAATGGTCAATCATTTGTGTATCCAGACTGCGTAACTCATGCTAAAAATATTGAAACGTTTCAGATGATTCATGATATTTTAGTGTTTTATAAATGATGTAATTTTGTTATGTACTATTCTTATTTAATATTCAATCTCGCATGTGTGCACTGTAATTACTTCAGCACTTTTCTGGACCATGGTCAATAAAATACTACTACTACTATGTCGGAGAAACAGAAGGAACATTTTACCAGCGCATGTTATTGAATTTTTCAAGAATAAAAAGGCAGTGTTATGAACCCATGTGCAAACATTTCTATAACAAGGTACACTCACGACCTCAGGGTGATTGGAATTGAGAAGATCTACAAGCATATAACTTATCGGCAAACAATAGAAAAACTGTGGAAGAAAAAATTGAATATCTATAAGCCAAATGGACCAAATGTTTGTGAATGGTTTTTCAAGTTGAAACACTTAATTTTTTTTAATAAGATAAATGGTCAGGGAATGGCATTAGAACTATAGTATACGGGACGTTAAATCTGAATGTGCATTAAGCGCGCGTTGCGTGATTATTGGCGTCAAATAACGTGTTATCTAGTATGTAACACAATTTTTGTCCAGTAAATCATTTTCGCTGAAGAAGGCCGTGAGGTCGAAAGCTACAAAAATCTGGTGTTTAGAGCTTTCATCATTGAAATAGAAGAATATATATATATATATATATATATATATATATATATATATATATATATATATACATACATACATACATACATACATACATACATACATACATACATACATACATACATACATATATGTCTTGGGTGGTTTATGGGCAGAATTGTAGTCCTCAGATCGTCTGGTGGGCAGTTGTTTGGTTTATCGGCGGTTGAAAAATGCCCATATACCATGTTTCGTTAAATTCAATGCGCTACTTAGAGGGTTTCAGAAATGTTCAAATTAGCCAATCTGTCCAGACATTCAGCGAAGCTATAAATGTCCAGAAACTGTGGCAAGCTCTGCAGTGGTACCTGTTGTATGCAAACACTGCCGTGAGCAGCCGCATTGCTTTTTGTGGTCTCTAGGCTCAGACATAGGAGTCAATTTCTTTGTAAAACTTACCTGTAGTGACAGGTCATCGGCTGTATATGGCCCCTTTTTCTTGTCAGAAGGGGTACCCACATACAGCAGGTACCACTGTACTTGGTATATACTGCCCACTCTCCGGACAAAGGGCAGCAAAAAGTATACATCTTTTGAGAGCTTACATTCCCGTATCTGAATATCAAGTTTACTACCCTGTTTCAACCAAATGCAAATTTTCGTTGGTTTAACACTTCAGTCTTATGCTTGCTTTCATGTTGAACTGAGGAGTCGTGCTGTCTACCTTGAGATACGAGTTTTAGATTTCACTCCGAGAAATGATGATGATATTTCGCTCTCAAAGATACAAGAAAATGGCACCTAACATACAAACACACAGTAACAGTCCAGAGGAAGATGTACTGAAAGTTCAAGTAGAGAAAAGTTCAGGTTTTGTTTGTTTGTTTGTTTCATTATGCCACTATAGTGGATTCCCTTTGACGCGTCCTCTCATCAACATCAAATAGGCCTACATCTGTCACAAGAACAAACTTTTGCAAATCGATAACTCTGTATTAGTTTCACAGTCGCCTGATAAATTGTAGGTCTATTCTTGTATTTGGCAAAACAGGAAATGCCAATCAAATACACTTAACTTAGGTGGGCTAGGCATGTATATTTGGAACGATTGCCAATATAATATTGACCAAAACTGATCACTATTGCAGAAAAGGTCCTAGAATATAAATGGCTATTTTTTCAGTTGTAAACATAGATTTACAATAAGAAATGGCTTTTGTATGTGTTCAGTCCCATTTTGACATCAACATGCATGGAAACATAAAATCAGTTTGTGCTCATTGGCGTGTGGTATGAGAATATAACTGAAAGTCTGCAAGGTTTATCCAGTCTCGCACTGGGTACCATATAGCAGAAATCGTTCGCTGCGCTCACTTGTTCTGCATATATGGCACCCAGTGCTCGTTGATATTCTTCGTATGGACAACAAACCATGCTATAATCTATAGGCAATGTATAAACAGAAACGATGGTACACGGTGCTTGCCAATTTTCTGAAGGAACGGCTTTCGTCACTGCACAAATGCACGTTGCCCCATGTTTCAAGAGCCCTACTTATCGGAAGTCCTTTGAATCATTGATTCAGTTTTAGCTATTCTGGAGCATATATATATATATATATATATATATATATATATATATATATATATATATATATATATATATATATATATATATATATATATATATACACACACACACACACACACACACACACACACACACACACACATATATATATATATATATACATACATGTATATATACATATATATATATATATATATATATATATATATATATATATATATATATATATATATAGGCCTAGGCCTATCCCATACACTTTGAGCCTTAAGTTAAATCCGAACGAATGACCCTTCCAGCATAGCCTTTAAAAGCACAGTACAGCTCACACATAAGTTGCCTTTGTGCTGGTATTTTTAAAATGTGTCCTCGCGTGCCAATTTTTTTTTTTTAAATGCTAGCACGTGAGCGTATGCTAGTAGATCCAGGTGAGAAAGTGCAAACCAATGCCATTGGCATTTCGGGGACAAAACGCATATGGCCAATGGCTGGGCGCATTATGTTTATAGCCAAACGCATTAATGCTCATCGCCAACCGCACCATGCGCTGTGCGCACTTTGTGACGAACCATTGCCATTAGCCAAACACATTGTGCGTGTCACCAAAAGCATTGTGCCAATGGCGAGTAGCTCCTGTCATATTTGGTTGTTGAGCATGAGCATTCGGCGATGCGATTTTTTCTCCATCGCACAAGAGTTTATGCCAGCACGTTTGAGCATGCCTAAAAATAATGCTAGCACGGGGAGAGGTGGGGTGTCTATGTGTGGGCTGTTCTGCTGCTGCTGCACTTTCTGTCATTTGCTCAACTACATTTGTCAAAACATGGACTTTTCAAATCCCGATTTCCCTCATACGATCTCAAGGAATTACACGTTGTAGTGTAAACAACCCTAATGGGCCACATTCTAATGTCAACATAACGGCCTCCGCAGTGACAGAACTTTGCAAAATAAGGGACGCTCAGTTCGAATGTACATTTACCAGGACTGAATGTGATCTTATTAACGATCTGTGCATAACACAAGGCTTCCTTGATCATGCACAAACTGGAGATAATCCCAGTGTTTCAGGTGCTGTAAGTGTTTATAATTACCTTAGGGGTATTTTTATATGCATACATACATACGTACGTACATACATACATACATACATACATACATACATCATGATGTACTGATGTTAGTTTTAATGAGCGGATAAAGATATCAAAATTATGGACCTGGTTGAACTAGACTAATACATGACTCAAGGGAAACCGTTACTGACTTTAAGAACAATGAAAAATGCCTATCTATCTATCTATCTATCTATCTATCTATCTATCTATCTATCTATCTATCTGTCTGTCTGTCTGTCTGTCTGTCTGTCTGTCTGTCTGTCTAGCCAGCTAGGTACCTACCTACCTACCTACCCACCTATCTATTTACTTACCCACTTATCTACTTAGTACTTATTGGTTTTCAAATTGGAAGGACTGTCCCTGCTAAACAATAACATTGATATATTTCTTTTGAATACCATACTGACAAAAATAACTTCACAAATTAGGCTACTGAAGTGTTTGCTCTCACTCAACAATCCGCGCAACAATATATAACAGGCTATATGCTTAAATATTAAACTGGTCGTCGCTCCAAGTACAAGCTAACAGACGTATTTAACAATTTTATGCAGGCACACACCCAACTACGACAATAGCAGCCATATGTTTCGAAAATCAACAAGGATTTTGTAAAAAAATTAGGCCCAAGTGTGCGTTTTGTTTGCTCTCCATGTTAAAGGCAATGCAAATTGAGCACCTTTCCTACTCTCTCTCGCGGGAGAGTCCTTAACTACCGCCGCAAAGCGATCAGAACTTCAGACGTTGGGAACTCGTACGCTGCATCAATCATGGGTGATTTCAACTCCTGTTCATTGTTAAAGAAACTGACTTTCTTGTTTACAACGGTGGGTTTTGTGTTGCTCCTACATTGTCTGTCCACTGGTCAACATGTTCCTAGTGGCGGCTATCATTGGCAATCGACCGTCTTCTTTGAGGTGTTTGGATACTTGTGTTTCCTGGCCGCTTTCTTCATGACGTTGTGTCTTGTCTTCCTGGATGAACTCAATGGAAACAAATTCGCCATCATCGCTACCATTATTCTAGATTTTGTTGCTGGTAAGGCTTATCTTATAATTGTGTAATAAGCTCTTAGACTTCACCGGGAAATTGCCTACTCTTATCAATAAAATCCATTAATTTCGGATTTTTTTTTTTCGTTTGTGCAGTTTGTTGGCGCAAACTGTCATTCAACAGGGGAGCCCTAGTAAACAAAATATGAAATTTTATTTCCATTTCATGGTCTTACATCTGCCTTTATCGTTTGTATGAAATGAAATGAAATGAAATGAACTTTATTAGCTGCATCACAATTACATTTGCAATATTTTGCTATACACACAGAGACACAATACAAGCACAAATAAACAAAACATCAAACACAAATACTCAATACCACAGTGAAAACTTGCATCTTGACAAGGAACATAAGGCGTAAAGAATTACCAATTAAAACAAAAAACAAAAAAAATACAACAACTAAAATGCTCCCCTTTTGTCAACAAGGGCCGAGAAAAAAGTTATCACAGAAACAATTTTATCACTATCGTCTAAATTCATTATAAATTCAAATCTATCTGAGTCAACTAAATCAGAGAAGAAAGGGAAAATAGCATCTAAGGTGATATATAAATTTTGACGTTCAGGATCGTAATTTTTGCAGGTTGTTATCAAGTGTATCTCATCTTCTATTTCATTGCAATTGTCACACAGTCTTTCTTCTAACGGGATCTTGTGGGGTCTTTTATGCCTACCAGTTTCAATCTTTAAATTATGGGCGCTTATTCTAAATCGAGTGAAATTTTTCTGTAATGAACGGTCCCTAATTAATAGTAGATATTTCTCCATTTCAAAGTTTCTTTTAAATTTTGTATAAGTTCTTAATTTTTTGTCTTCTCCGCAGTTATTTTCCATAGATTTCGCCCACTGAATATTGAATCTTCGTTTTGATCTTTTGTCCAAAATTTTTTAAGGAAATTCCTCAGTCTTATAGCCGACATTCTCCCACATTCTATTGAAACCAAACATCTGGAATACATATCTTAATGACAATATCCATTTAAATTTTCCCGTTTCAATATTATCAACGTTACAAAGGAAGCAGTCATAAAGCAATGTATCGGGTCTCATGTGCACAATTCGTAACCAATTCTTACACTTTTTTGGATATATTTTAAGTGCCAGGGGATATTCACCTAATTCACTGAGTACTGCTATATTCGTAGCTTTCTTGTGTACACCCAAACAGAAACGCAGGAAACTTAAATGGACTTTTTCGAAAGATGAATTTAGATAGCTGCCAATTTCGTTATCTGCTATATATTTATCAAATGGTAACTCATATGGTCCCCAAATTTCACAGGCATGTGTAAGAATCGGTGTTATCAGTTTATGAAACAAACTCAATGTAATACATACCTTTGGATTATGAAAGTTGTTGCTCACGAGTTCGTAAATTCTTTCTCTGAGCTCCTGGCAGTCCTGCTATGGGCGGTGGGGGTGTGTACCACTGGAAGTTGATGAAACATATGTAGGCCTACAGCTTATATGATCAGCAGCAGATCAAAAGTATAGGCCTATGTTTACAGTGATATCATGGAAATTTTAAGTTCGAGTGCTCAACTGCTTTGAAACTCTTTGCTGAAAATACATGATAGTTTCGTTTGGTTTAGGCCTATCTGTTCAACAATAATTCTAGGTTCAATTCCTATCACGTAAACCCCATCATTAATTTCACTTCAACCAAAATTTGTTGCAGCTAGTATGACGTCAGGCTTTATATAATATGATAAAGGCATAATACCCTTTACTCATTGCAGCTGCGTGCGTCGTGATTGGTATGGCAATCTGGGATTCGGCAAACCACGGAAGAGCGCCAGCCTATGCATCCACTCTGGCTTCGTCGGCAGCTTTGCTAGCCATAGGCGCTGGCATCTGCCTTATTTTAGAGATGGTTGGCGTTGGTGGCGGTGGTAGTGGTGGCGGCGGCAACTCAGTGGGAGCAAGGAACAAATAAGCGGGAACTTCTTGTGACGTCCTTTATCATACTTCGGATGAAGGATGACAGTTACAAGCTGAGCGAATCAACTTATGACGTTTTACAGATTCATTGCTCCACAGCCCTGGACTCATTGACCAGTGCCTCAAAAGTCGTCTGCTCAAAAACATATCGGGCTTGGCAGGCCGCTCAGCAAACAACTGTACACCACAAAGGTACAATAATCATAACATGCACAATGTAGGGGAAGGTCGCTGGGATTGGACCCCCTAACTTCATCAGCCTGCTATAGGAAAACAAAGACACTTTTTCGCGTGTTGAAGTATGAAATGAATCGGCATCCATAAGCAGATTATTATGGTACTACCAAAGACCCGTTTATGTTAACAATAATTTAATTACGACAAAAAATAAGATTTGATGAAAGTGTCCCAATCGAGGATACCTCGTTTTCGATTGGACCACATGGTTTCCACAAATGGACCGCCGACCCATCAATGTAAAAATGGATTGAATTCTTGTATTCTGAGCTTAATATTGCGAGATAATATTAAAACTTCAATTATGATTTTTTAAATTTGGCCAATATGTCCACTTTTAGACCAAAAATAACATATACCCTGAATTGGACCACCATCTCCTCGATAGGACCACCAAGGTACAAACGGTCACATCAAGGAAGTTTTTTGGTTCCAATCGAGGCAACTGGACACTACTTTGAATAAATTAATATTGACCTTGACCCTGAATGTTTTTCTGAAACTATGTTTAGGCATTCTGAAGTGAACCTTTATTCCTACGATACAACTAACATTCTGTTTCAAAACGAGTTGTGAACTCTATTTTACACCCAATAATGTGCCACCCTAAAGTTAGATCAGACTTGACAGTTTCATTAATCTGCATAAATTTACAGCAAAATGAGGAGACTGGTACCCCCACTTTTCATGGCGTTCTGGAAAGTTTCAAAAGAAGTAGTTACAATAACCAATCAGACTTCTCGACACCAAGGGGCTTCAGGAGAGAAGTGGTCCAATCGAGGCAGTGGTCCAATCCCAGCAACCTTCCCCTAGATATACGTCTTGAATGAACACTGTCCCGCCTTTTCAAGTCGGTCTTGAAATACAGGGTATTCTTTCATGCACGTGAACAAGAGGAACAACCTGATGTTACCGATTGCAAGCACTGCTGATGGGTCCAAGTTGCACGGACTTAGCACGGTTCAAAATTGTGACAGTGTTGTCAACCTTTCTTCATAAAACTGGGCTCCATTTTTTTCTGATGACAAAGGTGTCGTAATTTCAAATATTTCAGATAATCCCCGATCAACTTGTTCATATATTTTTCAATATTACATATTGAACACAAGTATCCACCCCCTTTTTTGTCACTGTCCATACAATTGTGATCGACAGGCATACAGTCTCATGAATCTTTACTAGTGGAGATTGAGAGGCACAGAATGCCCCATCCCCCAAGGCCGTGTTCCTGTGTTACAGGAGATCTAGAAGAACACAGTGTCATAATTCCCAGTTACAATAATATTACAAAGACATGTATCTAGGGGTCAAATCCAAACACAACTTGAAAGTAATTTAAAACTTGACTGGATCATGCCACTTTCTACAATGACCATGCAATAGAATCTCCCTGTTAAAACCACCTACAGGACTGAAAAATGTGGTTTTAATAGAGGAGTGGTCTTGATAAGAATATGGTTTAAGGATAAACAAAAATGGGACTGTAAATTGATGGTCTTAATATGGAAATGGTCTCTTTACAGAGTTGGTCTTACTTGGAGATTCTACTGTAAATGCAACTTGAATGTATTATTTCGGAATTATTTCTCAGATGACCAACAATAAATTCTTTTCAAGACTTCATAGATGGCAAAGCCAGACAGCAAATCAAGGGTCGACATATCGTCTAGATGACAGTATCTTGAAATTATTTTCACTCCCATCTACATCATCGAGACATGTCATCCACAAATTACAAAATAATGCTTCTGAAGACTGTCATCACTTCATGAATACAGTGTATATATACTTTTGTTACTTTTACATCGACGCAAGACTATCACAGAATGTACGTTCAGTTCCGTACATCAAAATAAAAAATGATCTTGTGTCAAGACCATTTCTTATGTAATTTGTGCACAGTCCTTTTCGTATCTGTACATGAATATTGTAATAAGCTCTTCTCTCTCTCTCCTACACACACACATACGGACTTTGGCTTCACGTTTTTCTTATATGGGGATGCTCAGTTGCCTCTGTTGGCATCCACACAGACATGTAGACAAGCCTACAACCCTACAATGTATTTGATAGGCATTTTGTCTACAAAAACAGCATTTTGACCCCGAAAATGTACAAACTTCAGAATTCAATATCTCCACTTGTAATCCAGATAGAAAATTTTTTTTTGCAGATTTGGAAATGGGCTAGCAAGCTGCATATTTAGAGACAAAAATTAAATTTATGTATGTAACTTGAAATTTTTGTGCCTGTCCCTACTGATGTCACCCAGAATAACATGTATTCTTGCTTGCAAAAATGATGTACATATTACCAACAGTTCTTTGCCAGCTAAGAGAGTCACATATATTTTTGAAACACCATCGTCCAAACCATATCAGAATTAAGAAACCAGTATCTGAAGAGTATTTCTGAATATTCAGTTTGTCAGTGTTCACTTTTGTTACCATCACCTGAACCACCAGCCCCCCCTCCCCCCCCCCCCCAAAAAAAAAGAAATGAAAAAGAGAAACAAGAGGCCCATGGGCCTAGGCTCTGTCGACATATATTGAACTTCTGACTTCAGGATGAAGGCTTTCTGTCCACTCTCCCCTCCCCTGCAGAACTCATATCACATAAAATCTTCTCAGAGGCCTGGACCTAGACTAATGATGGCACCCGTAAGCCCTCATCTTCACGAAGAATCTGAGTATGTGTTGACTTATTTGTCTAATGAAATCCAGGCATTACGACATAATTAAAATGTTTAGTTTTCCATGTCATTAAAATTTTTCACCATCATTCCTGGAAGTTGCCTGCGAAGCAGACTCTGTTTTGGGGGTAGAGGGCCTGCTTCGCAGACAATCCTGGAAGTAAAACTCAGGTCAAAAAAACTATTCTTTTACAAACTGTTTATTTTCTGAAATGTAACATATACGCAGTAGAAGCAGGACATCAACTCAACACTCCACATGACATAAGCACCTTATATCCTCTGATCATTCCAAAATAAAACCTAGGTCCTGGGATCATGCATCACTTTTTTTCTCAAGTGCTGAAATATTATTACCCAGTTGTCTCGATACTTTTGTTCTTACTACAGTGAATCCAGTCCTGATTGACCCCACTTTGTGATGACCAAATTGTGGTCACTTGAGAGAGGTCATCCCTTAGAGGCCGTATGCGTAACATCAGAAGCTGTGAACACTGCATCTTGAGAAAGTGGTCATCTAAAGCCAGTGGTCTTTCATCCAAGCAGTCTCTCCGAGCGATCTCTCAAGACAGGAACCACTGTGCTGCACAATTCTCTGTTTCTTATTGGATTTTTTTAAAAGATGCCAAGTTAGACAAAGTTGGTACTTCTCTATGTATCAATTTGTATTTTAAATACAAACTGCCAAAACATAATGTGCCAAGTCCTGAATAACAAATTATGAGTGTTTAGCACTGGGTTGGCAGTTCACATAAAAACTAAAGGAAACTTTAAAATTTCACCCACTGGGAATCTGGAATATACAGATAAATGGAAACAGGATTTATCCTTCATTATTCCTTGTCAGTGTCCTGCACATCAGGTGCATCTTTAAACACATACTTAAAGGAACACATATACAGTGAAACCTCATTATAACGACACTCAGATATCCGACATATTCAATATAATGACACAAATTTTGATGGGAAAAGGTTTATTTTCTTTGTTATTTGATTCATTTATCTCACATATTCAGTTATCCGACACATTTCTAAGGGAACAGATGGTGTCATTATAATAAGTTTTCACTGTATATTGAAAATCACCACTTTGGACAACAAAAATAATATTTATCACTAACTTCTAAAATTAATTTATCACAAAAAAATAATACAAGTCTTCTCAATCAAGCAATGATTATTGGAAAGCAGGGCTGTTCATTTTTTTTAATTATACACCAGCTGCCTGGTTTGCATAGATAGGGTCCAGTTTCTATTGAATCAACATATATATGCAAAATTATACTCTGTACTCCTCAATCATCAAAGTCCCTTTCAACATGATTGAGTGGCCCCTGGCATGTCCACATCTGTTGTGAGAATTGGAAAGGATTTTGATCCTATCTCAAGTTCCCAATATTCAGATTGTAACCATTTGACCATGTGGCAACAAATTCCAGTGACAAATTAAAAAAGTGTGTTCACTAGTAACATTACATACAACTTTTACCATTTAAATATCCAACCACATGCCATCAATTATACACCATAGTGTTTCCTGAAAAAAATATTGAATGCTTGAGCAATAATGTTATGAAAATGACTGCATGAAGACCATTATCATCAAAATATGCAATTCACAACACACAACATGAAGGTTGTCTGATCCATGAAAGCATGTCACAAGCAAGTGAGAATTATTTGCAAGTTTACATTTATTTCCCTGATGGCAAATTGTGGACACTTATCTATTTCAATACTCAAAGCCTCCAAGGATATGAAAGAAATGTGGCATTATCACAAATATGTTGGGCAGGCTTTAAATCAAAAATCTGCAATTTACACTGAATAAAACTACTTAACTCAAAAAGTCTACGAAACATCCTATTTTATACACCAAATGGTTTCCCATACTGCAGTGGCTTCAGAAGCTCTTCATATTGGTTATCAAAACCAGTTATACGTCATTTGTACGTATCAATTTGCCCACTTAAATATGTTCCTTATACTGATTTATTCTTAACCCTACAAGCCTCCACATTTTGTGACCGACTCTGAAGCTGTTAAGTCGGCCTGTATGAGTCTAGAGTCTTGATGTAAATTTTTAGTTCTTCAAAACAAAAAACCACAAAAAAACTATGTAAGAATGCAAACTTTCAGAACACACACAGATATTACCAGATTCCATTTAAAATGTTTTTTTTTTTGGGGGGGGGGGCATGATTGTCCATTAGGCAGTATTTTTTAGAAACAAGTTGTCTTTAAACAACTAAACAATACTATCCTCTATGTGCAGTACCTGTTTTTAATCTAGTCTGAGTTATCATTAGGATCTCAGATTAGTATTCCTCATAAAAAAAGACCTTACATTCAAGTACCAGACTGAGTATGCCTGTAGTTCCAGAGAGTATACCCCAGGTTAACAGCTTTTCTCGGCACACACTGGGCCCACTGCACACCGAGAAAAGCTGTTGACTCAGTCCAAAATATGACACTGAAGAATTTAGTCTTGGCCATGCAAAACTAATCAGGAATCATTTCTTCAAAGTGTCACTTCACAGCCAAGGTGAAAACAGTGTTTAATATATTGACATACGTAAGCAAAGAATTGCAACACATCTGAGAATCAAATTCTTCATGCTTTCTTCCTTGAAATACAATGTTTCTCATAGTTTTGCAATTTTAATGTTTAGCACCATATATTTTTTTATTGTTGATACAGAATAAATGTTTATACACAACGAATCTATTTTACTTGATCTCCTCTTAAAGCTTTCTTAGGAGTTTGAAAAAAAAAAAAGCACCCCCCCCCAGCTCTCTGTAGTACACACAGATGCGGGATGAAAATCAGTCTCTGTTCTGCAGGTTCAGCAGCATGCAAAAAAAAAAAAAAAATCCTGCTTATATGACGATAATTACTATCAAAACTATAATCGTCGATTATTAGTTTTCTAGAGTCACTGGACGCCTCCCGGTCTCGGTGGATTCCCACCTGGGAACTGCATATTGAGATTTCTTGTTCGTCCCCGCCCCTGACCCAGTAGACTGGTATTTCCCTGCAGACTCCCCAAGCTCTGGCCCATTCCCAGTCCTGCAGCCAAGACAGTGGGATCCATGGCTTGTGGGTTCATCCCCATAAAGGGCTGAAGCAAGGGGTTCTGCAGCCCCGCCAGTAGAGGGTTCTGCTGAGCCAGAAGTGGGTTCTGCAGTAACATAGCCTGCTGTAGGAGCAATGACTGATACAGTATTTGTTGCTGCTGTTGTGGAGTCAGCTGCTGCCCAGTCAGAGATAACGCATTCATCATGTTTGGCAGAGAGGTCTGGCTGTCTTGAACACCAACAGAGGGCACCACTACCTCAGGCATCTCCCCACTGTCAGGGGAGCTGCTTATCTGCAGGGGTGTGACACGGTTAGTTTTGACATCACTTGGTTTTGTATTTGAGCAGGATTCCTCTTCATCATCTGGGTAGTCCTCAATGGTCACCTGGCTGGGGCTCTACAATTATATATTAAATACTTCATGGCTTTTAACTTTTTTACTCCCTTTGGATTAACTTTCAACGTACTTTGATTCGTGAAACCAACATTGGTATCTTAAAAAAAAATAAATAAACCAATATTTGTATATGAGGACTTTATCTAAATCAAACTTTTCCCATTTGATGAAAAAATAACCATTTTTAAAAGCTGTTTTCTCAAGTATCACATGCATCAGTTTAAAACAATTTTTTTACTCCCTTTGGATTAACTTTCAACATACTTTGATTCGTAATACCAACATTGGTATCTAAATATAAAAAAAACAATATGGGTATATGAGGACTTTATCCAAATCAAACTTTTCCCATACGATGAAAACATAAAAAACAACAATTTAAAAAAAAAAAATTCTCAAGTATCACCTGCATCAGTTTTAGAGCCCAGCCTGAACTATTTTCATTTCTTCACGGATGAACAAACTGTTATTTTTGTGTGATTCTTCACATCTTTTTTGCGTAACATAGGTCTTATCGCCCCTCTTCTCACAGATATTGGTAAACATTTAACAACAACAAAATTAAGCCTTCAATCTCTTTTGCTGTAAGTGAATAGGAATAGTGTCCCATAGTGTCAGGTATAGTGTATGATCAGAAAGCTGCTGATAGCCTGTAGTGTAAGAGATCACGGCCATTTTGCCACTCATCAAATAATTTCACAAATGGAGATCTTGTCAAAAATTCAACAAATACTACTATTGTACACTTGACCTTTGACTTCAAAAACATTAGGTCAAATATAGAGGTAAAACCTTGACTCTCAAATTGAATAGCCTTCTAGATCAACCTATGTTGCTTCTTTTGTTTTAAGATTTAGATTTCTAGATGTACAATGTCACTCAGCAAACTTGTGACCTGTGTGTGACCTTGAAAATTACATCAAGGTCAAATATGCTTCCACACAAAGTAGGCCATATAGGAGTGTACTATCATGTGCAATTTGAAAGTCCTGTCTAAAAAATTTCTGATGTTATAGTGGTAAACAAAATTTCAAAGAATAAGTCACTGTGACACAGATACTTGACCTAGTGACCTACTTTTGATTCATGACACATTTTTTTTTTGTGATACAGGTGTGTATAAAATTTCATGTAACTGACTTAAAAGCTTCCTTACTTATACCAATACCACCATTGTGCACTTGACCTTTGACCTCAAAAAGTAGGTCAAATATAAAGCTATGACTTCGATTTCTAGATCACTCTATCAAGCTTCATATGTGTAAGATTTAGATAGCTAGATGCAGGCTTTCAATAGCGGTAACGTTGCTTAGCACATGTGACCGCTGTGTGACCTTCAGAATTACGTCAAGGTCAACTATGCTTGCACACAAAGTAGGCCATATAGGAGTGTAATATCATGTGCAATTTGAAAGTCCTGTCTCAAAGATTTCTGAAGTTATGTGGTAAAACCATGGGACAGAGACAGACAGATGGAAGGACAGACGAATGGCACCGGGTACGACAATACCCGTCGGCCTCTTAAGACCGAAGGGTAAAAAACGGAAAAAAAAGGGACCAACCTTTCTGCTTTTCCTGGATCCTTTCTCACTTGCTTCTCCAACATCTTCTACAATATAAAAAAAAAAAAAAAAAAAAAAAAAACATCAAGAACAAATGGTATCAATCTCATCACGTTATAAACAATATGTGCACCTCTTATTTCTAGTCTATGGTGGTATTTCATATTTTTGTCACACTGTTGGATTTGACATTCATGTAAACTAAGAACATGCCACATTCTTTTCAAATCTGACTTTGGCCACACATGTGCCTGTTTGGTTCCACACAATCACATATATCTATTTACACAAGATAAAAATGTATGTACATAGTAATGTCATTAAAGGCAGAATACATTAAATCAGTGATGCCCACATGTAGGTAGGTCCACAAGAGTCATTTTTGTTGACAGTTGATCGCATATACAAGTGAGTTCCTGCCAAAGTGTACACTTCAGAGCCCATGCGCACTTTACAAAATCAAGTTTAAGAACGGACAAATTAGAGTTGATAAATTAAAGTAATTCTCAGCACTGAAGATAAATAATAACACAACTGTGACATTTACTCTTCCATATTTATATGAAGAGTCAAGCAAAATATTGATTTAAAGTTGCATAATATAATGACATGTTCAGAAAATATATATGCCAGCTGCCCAAGTTAATCTGTTGATGGCTAATATGTGGCCCTAAAGTAGGTCTTGGATGTCTCAATTTTGACTTTTGACCATGACTCCAAAATCAATAGGGTTTATCTGATGCCCATGATAAAACAACCTACTAAGTTTGAGGAATGTTGGCCCAACTGTTGTCGAGTTATTGATTGGACACCAAATTTCACACTTGATGTCCCCAGAAGCATTAACGCTGATGTGCCCACCCCAAAATCAAAGTGGGTCATGTACTGACCATGATCACTGACCCTCCCAGCTTTCAGGACAACAGGGGGAACTATCCTATCCTCAAGATATTGATTGGACAGTACAGTTTTTTTTTGGTCTACTGACCGACACCAAATCACATGAGCAAAGCCACAGATACGTAAAAATGTCCCTCCCGTTTCTTGCGTGGGGACGACATTTTTCACTTATTACACCATATTTAAAAATCTCCCGAAAATATGAAGCCAAGCCCCCTGAAACTTGGACCCACATTCTGGCCCCCAAACACTCTTTGCTATCTAAATATGACCAAATCCATAATGCCATGCCCCGAATATAACTGACTACGCGTGTTTTTCATATTTTAAGGTTTCAAATCTACCCAAAATCGATCATTTTTTACATGCACGCGTCACGTCTGACAACAACCCACATTCTTCACATACCAAAGTGATTTGACGTTGAGGGGAGTAAATAGAAATTTCCCACAACCAAGTGACCACCCTACCAAATAGTGAAATGGCTAGTCTATCAGACTATATTCATGAAACTGGCTTTAAAGACTAATTTGTATCATTTTTCATCACTTTTCGTAACATTCCTTTAACCCGGCCGCCTGTCAATCATTGAACTTCCGGTTAGCAGGATAGCTTTGTAAACTGTGTGACCGCCACACACACACTGAGGTGATTCATGAATTTTCGCAACTATAAATGCAATATGCACAGAAACGTTAATATTATTGTATTAGTCATCCAGAAAAGGTGGAGAGCGTGATAAAAAGTGATAGAAAATTCAATTTGAACACCGAAAGACGTGCGTTAGCGGGCTGTCATGTGGCAGCCATCGTATTTTCAGCCAATCACAATGCAAACCAGTCATTTCTCCGAAACATTACCAAGCGGGACTCAACCGGGGTTTTGGAATTAGGACCTGGCAAGCAAGGACGTTTTTGTGATAACTGAATCGTATAAATGTGTTTCAAACCATTGAATGTCAACTTTTACAAATCTTTAACTTGTGGTTGTAAGAATTTTGACCTTCCTATGCATGACTCGTTGGTGCTGACATTCAAAGCGCAAATGTAAATAAAGCCCATCAGGAGCTCTCGTTTCGCATTGGAGCACCCAGATGGCACGTAGATTTCCACACACACTCAAACAGGAAACCGCGACTGAATATTACTGGTGACACAACGCATCCTCGGCCCTGGCTATACAGCCAGCATATCCCATTAAAAGGAGGACACATGCACTGGGCATTTTTAAGCTTTCCTTTCCCCATGAAAGACCCTGCCATTGGGACCACAACAATATGAATCGCCAAAGGCACTTGTAGTTAATTAAAGAATTTCTTTCCTTTCTTATATTTATGATTCATCAGCTGTCTGCTTATTTATCAAACTAAAGTAATACAAATATTCAAGAATTGCAGATGAAACACGAAATACGTGTTCCATGGCTTTTGTCCACTTGCACACTGCATTTCATTATATGCATATTATGACATAGCATCGTTCAGTACTATTTTAGTTTTGGTTTTCATCACCAGGTGGCAGAGCCAGTATATTGCAACAGAGCTGCTGAGAGCATTGCTCCCCCCAAAAAATCTCACCTGGGCAGTTTTCCAGCTGTTTGATCTTTTCCCGTACTCCCTTCATTTGTTCTTCGACCAGGTTGAGCTCTTCCACGGAGGAGGAACTAAGGCAGCTGTCATTGGCCTGCATCATGTCATGGAGAATGCGCTTCCTGGAGCACAAGATAAGATAAGATAAGATATGCTTTGATAGGAAAGGTCAGAATTAGCTCTAAGGTGTGTATTTGCCCCAATGCACAACTGCATAAACATTTGGAGGGCTAGAGCTGTGCATTCCTATTGGTTTGTATGTTAAAGCAACATTAAGTAAACCAATTACTTTTGTAACTGTGGTTATATGATTTTTATGAGGTATTAAGTTATGCATCTAGATTTACTGTCTGAAATTTGGTGTTTCCATGTACAATTATAGTTTTCAAATTAGTAAGTTGCAAATTACAACGTAGAGTAATGGGAGTGCACAACCCTAGCCCTCCACTGACTGCAGTGCCCTCTTTCAGGCAGTTCTTGAACCTTCTGTTCTGGCCCTTGCCTATTCAGACACACAGAATGCAGATCCATATCACAATAGGACCAGATAATGTGTATAAAAGGATGTTACGAAACATACATAGCGATTAAAAGATGATAACGGTAAGTAAACTGCAAATATCAACTAAAATAAGTTTTGCTCTGTGCTCTTTGTCTAATTTTTCATTCCATGTTCAGGGGATTTTCATTTTCTTTGGATGTAATTTAAATGGAAGAAGACATGTCCCTCATTTCTGTTACAAGGTTTATAGTATAATGAAGTATGGATCATATCAAGCCAAAATCAAAAGTACACGCACATGCAGGTCTCCTTGCATTTTGTACAATATTTTTTGAAGTGATGCAGTATATCTTGCCTGCAAGATCACTGTTCTTGGCTACAATCATTCCTAACTGACTGTTATGCACTCTAGCCAATTTGTGCCTCTTCATCACAAATCTCTATCAGTTAGTCAAGATGTTATATTTGCCCCACTCTCAACCATTCTCCAATCAAATTGCCGATAAAGCTTTAGTTTTGACACTGGTATGTTGTCCATGGGATTGCACTGATGACAAATACTACTGCAATTGTTATATCCAAACAGTACCATCGGTTCTCTGCCATTCTCACATGAAAGGTGGCGAGATTTCAGTAAATGATTTTAAAGATCAGCGGCCAACATATTCACTTTGCAAATTCCATAAATCCTCCTCCTCCTCCTCCTCCTCCTCCTCCTCCTCCTCCTCGTGCTTTGTGCACATTGTCTGTTCCAAAGTATCACTTCCATTGGCAGCAATGAGCTCCCTTGGGGAGCGCCCATTTTTCTTTTTTGTCATAACCTCAAACCCAAAATGCCATATAAATGTATGACATTGTACCCATGTGGAAGGATGCTGAAAATCATAGTAATGTAATACTTTGTTTAAGATGCACAAGATTTCATAGTTTGAGATTTCAAGATTAAAGACATACATTCTTACCTCCAAAAATTACATTTCCAATTCTATTTTTTATACTTTCCTCTAACAAAGAACCAAGACATCAGAAGAATGTTATTGCAAAGGATATCAACACTTTCAATGAGCTTTCTTCTCTAAATAACTAGTGATAACACCCTGGTAGTTAAAGGTTAAATGCTAATATGGTACAGCTTCCAGTCAATAGCACATTTCAAGCCTTAATAATTATTTACAGGACAATTTACCAAGTTCACTACACAATTGACATTTTAAAAACATGAAAAAAAAAAAAAAATGTTAAAAACC
Source organism: Hermodice carunculata (assembly GCA_964020975.1). Taxonomy (NCBI): domain Eukaryota; kingdom Metazoa; phylum Annelida; class Polychaeta; order Eunicida; family Amphinomidae; genus Hermodice; species Hermodice carunculata. Next base: position 8,955,072 of record OZ026625.1, on the reverse strand, counting down.
TGCACAAGCTTCTCAAGAATCAGAAACACGCACTTTTTACAGCGAAGAATTAGAAATGTGGAAACACTACTGTCAACCTGCCAACTTTGAAAACCACCAAGTGCATAATATAACCCCCAATAGTGTACAATTGGCTGACAAAGTGTACAATATTCATTTTATGCTTTATGACAATTATTTCCAACTGCAGATAAGCTTTTCCTGGGCATTTTTCATGTGTCCTAAATTACATTTGCTGAAAAATGTCTCAAAATGTATAAGCAAGATTTTTACTTTATGAATGAATCAAAACAGAAACTGTACTACAAGAAGCTCTGTTGGGAATTTCTATAGGTGTCAAAACTAGGGGTGAAACGATATGTTTCAGTCACAATACGATAGGTATCACAGGCCTGCCCAACTGGAGCACTGTAACAAAATTTTGCTACAGTGCTCTTCAAAATTGGTACAAAATTTCTCAAAATAAAGTGTTTTTTATGTGAAGAAGTGGAAAAAATGCTACACGTAAAAAAAAAAAATTGCTACAGAGTTCTCACTGTCACAGTTGAAAATTGGCAAAACACGGTGAAAACAGCAGTAAATTGCACTTGTTTCTGCCCTCCAGAGTGGTAGGACCAGATTAAACAAAGCATGTTTCAATGTGCGGATTCATTGCTAAGTTTGGAACTTATTCTCCATCAGTAAAATGCTTTCTTATTGGCTATGTGACAGCAAAGCAGTTAATTTATGCCAAACATTCCTGCTTCCAAAGTTAGAAATATTATTCACACAATCGTTTCTATTGGCTGATAGTGATGTAGTCAGATCGTCATGTGACCTATTTGAATAATTAGCGCTGAAGTTTAGTCACGTGTACTAATAGGCACATGGAGATGGCTCACACCATCACTTCTTCACTCCACTTCCGCCCAGGAGTCCACAACCTGCTGTTGGTGAGAGCATATGGATGCCTGGCACAATAAAAGCATGAAATCTGGCTCTTTTTGATGTTGTTAAAGTGTAAACATTTTGATATCTTTATAGGATTAGTTCTTCTGTAGCTTTCTGTTACAATTGCAACACATATGGTATGAAAAGATATCCACTGTACATTTGGTACCAATGAAGGTAACGTTGCGTGCCTAGACTCCACTTGCACATCGGAAAGCATTGACATTTTTTTTTCAATCATATTCCTTTTGCCTTCACTAAAACTAACCGCTGATTGTAAATAACTTGTAAAATAAGCAAAATAATAAAATTTGACGCAACAGAAATAAATCACATGTGGTAATTCATTTCAAACAAATTACTGCAGAATAAATATGTGCAATTAAGAGATGTATCAAGGATGACAATTGACATGACTGGGCGCTCAACGCGTTAAAGTGGAAGTAAAAAATTTGCATCACATCAGATTTTTCTTCTCACCTGTATCGCATCGCGGATCGTTAGCCCATTTGCATCAATGATTCCTTTCACCACTAGTCACAACACTGTGTTATTGGTAAGCACTTCACTATAATTTGTTCTTTTTATTGCATAATACCTATATTTACTTCTTGAAAGAATCTACTCCTTAGAAGAAAAAAAAATTACAAATTTGCTATTCAAACTTAGAGGTGTACAATGGAGCTGAGAAGTGTACATTGTAAGACTAGATCTTACCAGTTGCCAGTTCTGCTACTGTAAGAGAAACAAATTTTATTTTCTAACAATCATATCCGTCAACTTTCCCCCATTTGGCCTAAGTCTCCCACTTTTTGGCCTGTCACTTTTAAGACTTCTCAGTGCTATTTTGGCCAACTTTAGACAATCTACCCCATAAAAATCCACTTTTTCCTCTCTTTTCTTTGTTAAAAACAAAATCTCACCCATGGTAAGAAACAAATCTCCATATTTCTTGCCATAGGACATAAACAAGTATGAAGAATGGCAAAATAATCATTTCAAAGTGTACTTTCACAGTTCAAAGATACCAAATTTAGAATTTTGTTCTCGTGTTGTGCCAACTAAAGTGTCAAGACATCATTTTCTCACCTCTTAAACTGAAGAGCCTGTAAGGTGACCTTGAGATCCTCCAGACTAAGTTCAACAGACTCTGATCCATAACTACTTCCATTGTCTTCTTCGTAGTATGACTCTCCCTACAAAATTAAACAGCAGATGTTTCATGGACTCTCATGAACCCTTTTGAAAGCATAATCATGATCTTAACCCTTCCTCCTCCTTGAAAATTAGACCTATGTCAAGGTAACAGAAGATCAGCAGGTTTCCTTGGCAAGATTAGAGCACTCAGCACCCAGCCCAGGCCCAAAAAAGCTGTGAACTCCAGTCATAACCTCAGTCTTATGAATAAGACTGGGCAGGGCCAATAGCGGTCAAAACTGAAATCAAGGTCAAAGATAACTCCGACCATGTTCGCCGAGCTCATCAGGGTGTGAAATGAAAACAGTGTTAATTACACTGCTTATATAGCAGGGAGTAACCTTGTGACAGACCATAGAGCTACGTCACATTAAAATTAACACTCACATGTTAAGTCTGATCTACTGGTCTAACCGCTAAATCGACATGTTCTTATGAGGTGAAAATATGGATTCCTCACATCATAATCAATCTCTCGTGCCTCACAAGTGACACGTGTTGTTTGGTTAATCCTGTGTCACCAAGCCTCATTTAAAGAAGTTGACTGATGACATTGGTCTGTAGTCAATTTGTACATGTGGAAGACTAATCCTCCTCCCACATATCTGCTGTCCATATATGGAACAATATCAACTGATAGCCTTTCTCAATACAAGAGTTCAGAGCGTTTTCTGGATCTCCGCTGTAGGGGGTAGCTCAGTGTCATTTAAAATAGGTAGATAGGTACAGGACTTAAGTTTTTTTTTTCAGTCTTAATTCAGAGGGAAATAGTTAAATGGGCATCTGTGAGTATTTTGATCAAGCTCAAGAATTCTGCACAACGAAATTATATGTATATGTATATATATATATATGTATATATACATATATATATATATATAAATATATATATATACACGTGTGTGTATATGTGTACAAGTATATATGCATATACATGTACAAATATATTTATATATGTATGTATATGTGTGTGTATTTTGATCAAGCTCAAGAATTCTGCACAACGAAATTATATATACATGTATATATATATATATATATATATATATATACATATATATATATATATATACACGTGTGTGTGTATATGTGCACAAGTATATATGTATATACATGTACAAATATATTTATATATATATATATATATGTATGTATATGTATATGTATATGTATATGTATATATATATATATATATATATATATATATATATATATATATATATATATATATATATATATATATATATACAATGTATATATATATATACACACACAAATACATATCTATATTTTTATGTGTGTATTTTCTCTTCACATGAATTGGACAGGCTCTGTTTTCATCTTAAAAATATAATTGCAAAACAATGTGACTCGTGAAATTGTAATTTTGTTGTCAGGAGGCCAATACCAACGAGCAGTAATATCACTAATAATATTGATACATAAGCAAAACCAACCCCTTTGATTCAAGACTTGAGACGACAATAGGCTGATTTATGCATTCAATGCAAATGGTGCAAGGGCATCTTCGAGGTGAACTCACTTCAAACTACTGTGGATTTTGCAATGCCCCTTGAGACATGCGGCCAGACCCCTCATGGTTGCCACAGTGACTGTGTACCATGTCAGTCTTCAGATGAGGCATGTCAGTACTTGAGTGAAAGCTTTCCTTCGGGTGAATTTGAAAATACCAACTCTTGTCTTCATGCTACATGAATAGACATGAGAATAGGGCACTGGCATGGAGAGAGTCACACACAAAGAGATATGATGATTACCTTCCAGTGGGGATCCTGAGGGTTAAACTTCTCCATCTGTTCACGAACACCACTCAGTAAGTCTTCTGATGGATCCCCGAAATTTTGCAAGATGGCTGGTACACTAAAAACAAAAGACAAAAGGATATGTATGCAATATGGATAATACCTAGCAGATTTTTTTTCACTAAATTTACATTCGGCTTAATCCTGATATGAAAAACCAATCACATGATATTGTTCTGTGGGACTTGATGTTAAATATGCATACACTTGTCCTGCATAAGTTTTCTGCCTTCCTATTAAACATTCCACATTTAATGGGTTATGTCATTATGGAATTGAACTCTGTAAACAAACAGAGATACCATTTCCCTTTATTAGCTCCTATTATCAACTGAATTCACCCCTAAGGATCACACCTGTCAAATAATTATCATAAAATACCCGTATCCTCTGACCTTTCAAGGGGGTATATGGAGACGGCAGGCTTTGCTACCATATCATCTGTCGTCCCCTGCACCTTGTATCTGTAAGTAAAACAAAGTCCAAATGACATCTACCACATTCTTGTATGTATTACCCCTTTATCCTTTTGACTGAGGCTGAGTCAACAGATGTATTTGGTAGGGTTGGGTATCGTTACTAATTTCTGTATCACCATACTTTTCCCTACAGAGCCATGTATCACGATCCGTATCACGATAGGTCATGACAGTGTACGGAGTGATCACGCTCTTTGAATTTACAAACAACAGTCAGTATCACAGCCTGTGTGCTGGTGTTTTGATAAATCGTTCTGCCGCGTCTAAATACACCAGCAATGAATTGATGATGTGAAATGTGTTTGATTGGCTCTTCATCTCCATATTGGGATTTTCTTAAATTTCTTCATATAAAATTCAGAAGTTATGGTAAAATTGAATTTTTTTATCGTATCGTGAAAATTCGATTTAAAAAGTATGTACCACAATACGGTTCGATACAAGTTTAGTGTCACTGTATTTCAGTCTTTCAATACATAGTCCCAACCCTATTCTTTGGTATGGTTACAAACATGACACCCATTCCAGGCTGTATCAAGGAAAGCAATTTACCAGGAAATGTTGCTCAGATAGCTAGGTCTTACCAACAATTTTCATTCAGTTTGTTGTCATGAATGACGAAATTACAATATATTGTTAAAAACAGTGAAGCAGATGACATGTAATTCCCAAACTAGTTTTTGGTCAGTACAAGGGAGAAAGTAACAAACTTGACTGGCTAATTGAATGTTTTCTGAGTATGTCTTATAAAGAGGTGTGCAGCACCAGATCTTATAAAGTGCATCTAAATATAGGAGACAAGTTAGATACTCACTGTACAAAGTCCTCAAATAGCTCTGGATAGTCCTCTTGTGCCAGGACCACCTTCTCCACCTTCATGTTGCTGTGTCTCAACTGAAAGAAGTGATTCACTTTTGATAATCTTAGTCCAAATCTGGATCAGTAATCCATTATGTTCATGGAAAGACTCTTGCTAACTTTTATGTACTTCAAAGGCTTCAGGGCAGCAATCATGCATAAGTTTTTGTTGTTTGACACAAAGCATTTAAGCATGACTTTAATTTCACAGTTAATTTGCCAACTACTGTTATATCACATTAAGGTTGCTCAGCGTTTATGGGGCCTCAGTCCTCATGTAAAAAGTGCTGTAATTTTTACAATCACAACAGGGGATATCACTATCGCTAACCAACCTACCCGTCCCCCTGCCCCCTCCCCCCTGTATCTGTGTGTGTGTGCAGTGTGTGAATGAGTACTATACATTAAATAGTCTTCATATTTTGGTCATCTTCAAAGAGCTCACTCACCTTTGACCTGAGGAGATCCTTTTCCCACAGAAGAGCAGAAATTTCTCCTGCAGTGACAAAGGGTCGGTCATTGTAGTTGATGATATGAAGACTGTGGCGTTCCGTCAGTTCCACACTGGAAAGTTGACGTGATAACCAGGATTACATTTAATGTCTTTTTATATTTATTACATGTATCCATTTCATTCCACATAATTACAAGTTTGTTTTTTTTTTTGTTTTTTTTTTTTTTGGGGGGGGGGGGGGAGGGGGGGGGGAAGGAATGGACAGTTTAGAAAAATATATTTCTGTAGTATCTTATGGCCAGGGACTTGATGATGAAATATGAATTATACATAATGCTAGTTTCCGGTCATATTCAGCTCCAAACATTTATTAGCTTGCTAAATTTCAAGAGCAGCCATCACAACTGACTTTTGCAGTCTCACTTTTGAGTCTTTGGATGAAGTTTTTTGTTAATCTCTGTAATAACCAAACTTAAAGAATAAATGTAACAAAATTCCACTCCCCTACAATCAAAGGAAAATCATCTTTCTGCTGAATTACCAAAATCATACTGTGAACATTATTCTATTGATCTCAATATACAATTATATGACAAAAGCAGAGATGATTCAACTTCCAGCGAAACAAAGGACTGGTCAACTTACAATAAGATGTTCTGGCGTGGTAGTTTCATTTCATCTGAACCCGAGAACGACATAGCACCTGCAGAAACCTGTCGCTCAATCTCTGATCCACGAAAGCCTTCTCTGCTGCAGGGAGCAAATGCAAACGTTGGCAAACAACTGAATATTACATGTATACTAAAAGTCCAGTCCAAAAATTAAAGTACATGTATAAACTTGTACTAATTTAAAACTGGTTCCATTTACAGTTTGACATGTGGAAAAGGCATGCAGAAAAAGTTATGTACATTTTTTTTATGGATGGGTTGTCATCTTTCACGTCGGTTTACAAATGTCATATGATGATACAATTCTCTTTTACTGTGGTGCCACTCATGTCATCCCTATTGTCAGCTACAAGTGGTTCGTGTAGCAGGTTGGTCTTTCATTACAGGTAAATTCAAAACAGAAACAGGTTCCAGTGTCTTGCACTGTAATCTTCAAATGCTATGCAGTCTTCCAGGAGAAATGGCCTTTTGAGGTGTGTACCGCACTTCCCTGTTTGCTCAATGCCTGTCAGAGAATCAGGCAATGAGATGTGATTCACTTCCTTACTTCATAAGAGACCGAGTACTCTGGCCTGTTCATACACATGATGGATACCTACCCGTGTGAGAAACAAGACAGACTTTCTACTTGTACACGTGGCAACAAAAATGTAAAATTAATCAATGTATTGGCTCAGTCATTAAGCTATGGTATAAATTTTGACGAGTCGTGCCACAGAATCTTTTACACACTGTCAGGTTAACTTGTCTTTGATGAGCAGCTGCGGCTCATTTTGAACCTTGCGTCACTGGCAGCAGCCCCCTTTCGTATCTTTGAATTAAATTAATTACAGATCTATATTACTTTAGAAAGCGAGTCTGAACATTTTCACTCACCCAACATCACTCTCACTTGGCATATACCTACTCTCTGGGGGCGTAATGTGCTGTAAAAACAAAACAACCCACTCTAAGTACAACATGTAGGTATGGACAAAACATTGAAAACATTGTATTTGCAATTACATTCTTCATTTACTCCAAAATATTTCTCCCTGCATCAAAGACAAAGCTCTGACACATTCATACCTTGGCTTTTCAAAATACATGTACATTAAATCATATTTTGAGAAAAATTATCGATGCAACTGTACCATACCTATCTGTTATATATGCAAGAATCGGGAAACTACTGTTCCACTGGAAATAAGTTCAAATTTCACTCTTGTATTTTTTTCTCCCTCAAGCATAAGCATTTTGGATCCGCAACGTGAATGTTGTAGAACATATAATCTCTTGTAGGTCGCCTCAGCGAGAGCGTATCCATTATCCTTAGTTTGGAGCCTCCTGACATATTTTGTACTCCTCAAATTAGTTTAAAAAAACAATGTCTCTTAGCCTATTTTTGTTGCATATATTTTGTAGAATTTGTTATCTATAGGTCAAATAAAATTATTCTGATTCTGATTGATATCTTTCCTGAAAATTAGGGCTTGCCCAGTGAAGTCAGTCAAGAGGGCAGACAACCAAACCAGAACTGCTGTAAATATAGGTTTTGTCATCATTGTTGATATGTTGAAGTTTACATGTGATTGCACATGTCAAACATTCTTTTTTTTTTACTTTTTTATGCTTAAGATATAATACTGTAGATTTTGGTAATCTTACCCACTCTCCACACTTAATCCTTTTTCTTTAGAATGAAAATTCGGTTAAAAAAAGTTTCTTGGTGCTGTCTGTATCCTAAGCGCCCAAGGCAAGCTGTTGACCCTGATGGGACTCCTATACAATTTTCGTTTAATATGCTGTTTCATTGAAGTAAGTCAAAAACATTAAAGCAGACAACATTTGGCCTCCAGCCAGCTCTAGTCTAATGGGAAAAGTGTTCACCAGAAAAGCCTAAGGCTTATCCTGATGTAAAAACATCTTCCCATAAACTCTGCACCACAACATATCAAAAAAGCTAGACATACCATTAACATAAAGCGTTGACTTAAGGTCATGGTGACACCAAAATCTAATCAGTTCATCTTGCGAGGTAAGATAAGCATGCTGCCAAATTTGAGCAAAATACATGGAGGCATTCTGTAGATGTCACATTAACGAGAATGGGCGCATCCGGACGGACGGACAGACAATCCGAAAAAAACATAAAGGGTCAACCTCATGGGGCGAACCCTTATCAATGCACAGCTAATGGACATTTAAAATCTTTTGCCATTTCTACTCTTACTTTTATCTGGCTTATTGTGACCAGTGACCAAGGGGTGTGAGGTGTGTCAGTAAACTTGAACCCAAAACTGATCATGATCAAGACTGGGGGGTTCAAACCCAGCCAAACTAGCACTCAAACTTTTAACCTATCAGAAGGATTGTGCTGACCCAGCAGTACAGACTTTCAGAGTGTCAGCTCACAGGCACCGAGTGTCTCATTAGGCTAAAGAGGGCAGACAATCAATCAAAATGGGTTACACTTTAACTCATTCCATACGAGTCCCTGATTTTTCTGTGTATTTACCTAAATTTAAGACGACAATTGCATATTTAAATTCTTAATGAAAAGAGCCTTCGTTCAAGTACCATTACGCCTATAGTCTTAAGTCAGTGGTTCTGGCACTGCCTGGCAAGTCATGCTGCAGCTGCCGCAAGGGCTGCTGCAGCATGACTTGCCAGGCAGTGCCAGAACCACTGACCAAGGCCTGTGACCATAGCATGGAATGAGTTAATAAACACAACTTTACCTATAGTGATGAATACAGGCCTGAATCAACGGCATTAACTGATCAAACGGCAGCAAATGGCAGCAAATTAAATGGCAGCTCACCTGTTGCTGTATGCCTCCCAGTCCACTGCCGTACATTTCCTCACAGCTGATGTCCATCTCCGCATGACCTTCACTGATGAGCATGTCGTTAATGTGCAGGTCTTCCTCTGTAGAGGTGTCACACAGACATACTGACATCACATTGTCCTGTAACAATCACCATGTACAATTAATATTCTGTAGCTGTTAAATTTGAGTGTGTTTAGCTACATGTATGCAAGATCAGTTATAGTAGCAATTATCAATTTTATGTGCTGCATATGCAATTAGTGGCCATCATACTTAGCTGTACAATGAATCAACCATAATCACCCAAATAGATGCTTTTATTTTTTCAGTGACAATGATCAATCCCAAAATCTTAGTCTAGAAAAATGCAGATTTTTATAATAAAACAAAAACCCGATATCGTGCAAAGCACTTAATACCATTTGGCCAACGGTTCCATTTGTTTGGTGATCCAAGTTTGACCTTTGAAGGACACTCAAGGTAAAATTTAAGAACACCAAAAGAAAGCACAGAAGTACTTTGCTATCCTTTTCAACAGTAACCAGGGGCCCACAATCAACCATACCAAAGGTATACAAGGAAAATAGGATCTTGACTCCAGTGTGACTTTTCAAGGATATCCGAAGTCAACTTTAAAAACACCAAAGGAAAGAGCATAGGTAATTTTCTATTCATGTTCAGGAGTAGCCATGGGCCTACAATCAACTACACCCATGATATACAAGGAAAATAAGATTTGCCGAGTCAAAAAATGAATAAAAAATATAGAACATCGACTTAAAATACACATGATACAGAATCTAATGTGGACTCAGACCTCATTCAAGTAACCCGAGCAAAAATCAAACATTGATTCCATGTAGCCTCTATTTCGGTTTGGTGCCATACTAAGGTTATGTAAAAAACACATTGTGACTTAGCCCTTTCCCCCTCAAACTGGCCAAAACCGGCTGGTGATCAAATGTCGTCTGCTCCAGTGTTTTCAACTAATTTCAACAGTTATGAAAAACAATTTGAATGAGAAATGTACATGATACTTATCATGATCACATGCCCCAGGTCAACAGCTTTCCTTGGCATGGGTTGGGCACTAAGTGCCCAACCCATGCCAAGGAAAGCTGTTGACTCAGTCTTAATTCAAGGGGGAAAGGGTTAATGCCAAGGTTACACATGTTTGAACCAAGTGCAGTCCTTTAAGTGCTGTACAAGCATGTGGTGGTTGGAGATGCCCTTTCTTGAAATGATTTTACCATCAGATGCAACCCGATTCTGCAAGATAATGCCCTGTGTCCTTTAAAAACAGGTCAAGGTCATACAAGTGTTGGAAAGTTTAACCAATGGTGCATATCCATGCACAATTTGGAAGTTCACGTCAGATCTCATAAAGCTTCTTAGTTACAACAGTACTACCTTTGTGCACTCTTGACTCTTGACCTTGAAAAGTATGTCAAATATAGAGGTATGACCTTGACTTTAAATAGGCTTTTGAATCACTCCATGATGCTTCCTTTGTTGTCTAAAATTCATATTGATAGATGCAGGCCTTTAAGAGTTAGAATGGTAACATCACTATGCACATCCAAGATAACGCACTGTGACCTTAAAAAATACTTGAGGTCCCTCTTAGTTTAATACATTAGCACTTCTATTGTGCACTTGACTTTTTACCTTAAAAAAGTAGGTCAAATATGAAGGTAAGACCTGGACTTTACACAGGCTTTTAAAACACTCCATGACGCTTCTTTTGTGTCAAATTCAGGTTAATAGATGCAGGCTTTTAATAGTTACTAGACTGTCAAGGTCTACCATGCTTACACACAAAATAGATCATATAGGGTAGTGGAGGCAGTTTTCGGTCACTTAAGCATAAATCGATCCGTACCTTGGGAGTTCCTGAAGCATAGATACATATTTTTTTGATGTGACTGAACAGTGGTACTACTAATTTGTTAGTGTACTGATAGATGTCACATGCAGCATTCCTGCTTGGTACAAATCATGACACTCTACAGGGCGCAAAACGGCGATTTTCGGCGGGTGGAGGCAGTTTTCAGTCAGCAGGTCTATGCGGACTAAAAACAAAGATATGCTTTTATTTGTGTAAATTTTTTTGAAAAACTGTAAAATATACCTAGGAGTGACAGCTTATGTGTTTCATGAGAATATAACAATGTATTATTTTGACAGGTGGCCAGCTTGAAATTTACATGTTGGAATAGGATGCATTCATATTTAAATGCAGTCCTACTCTTACACATATTGAGCAAAAGAGGGAGCCACCTGCATCAGGGCAGATCCATGTATCTAGCATGGTCAAAAGTACTTTCTCAATAAAATAAACAACACGAACACAGAATAATCTTAAGAAAATGTTTTAACATATATTTGAAACATAAAGGATGCCTAAATTGATTAGAAATGAGCTCTCTTTTGGTTGAAAAGGTGTTATTTATGGATGTTTATGTAGTATGTAATGCAAATCTGCCCTGATCATGGTGGAAGCTTCAGTCTGTTGCCCCAGCAATACAGGAAGTGAGCAGGATTGCAGCTAAATATGAATGTCTCCTATTGTTCACGGAGCACACCTGCCATGTTGGAATTGAATGACGGCTGCATCATATTTGCTCTGCGGTATCTCGCGTTCGAGAATTAACTTTTGCACATTGTAAATGTCCTTATTAGGAGCTACTCAGCATCACTTCTTCCATTACAACTCACCCTGATGTGCCTATAGTGCTATAACTTCAAGGTGACTGAAAACTACCTCCAGCGGTAAGAAAAACAAGATAGAATTAACAGACGCTCCCTGCTAAATTTGTCACTTTCTGGTCACTTGACACATTGAAAGAAAATTCGGGAATTCCCTTGATCTGACTGGCATCTGCTTCTGATGGGTAACATGACTTTACCGCAAATTTGACCACTTTTTGTTTCTTGGTCCTTACCAACTGGTTGTAAAAACAAAATGGCGGCACACAGAAATAAACAGAGAAGGAAAAAAGGTAAAATTTCGCCCAAATAACGGGAGCTGCTAGCTGCTCGCAACCTTACCTGGGAGCCGAATCCTGCTGCTGGACCCAGCACAAGACCAAAATATCGAATGATGTGACAGGTGTTCAGCACGGTTAATGAATGGATGAGGTGAACGAAAACTGCCTGAGCCGACCGAAAACTGCCTCCACTACCCTAGCTGTGTACAATTACATGCAATTTGGAAGTCCAACCTCAAAAACTTCTTAAGTTATAGGTGTATCTAACACCAGCTGGAAGGGCAGAAGGACGGCACAGGGGAAGACAATACCCTTCAGGCCCATGAGGCCGAAGGGTAACAAAAGGCAGCAGAAACCACATCAACCCAAATGTTCATCTCTACATCAGCAATAACACAGATGTATCAGTTTGGAAAGGATCTGTTAAAATAATACTGATTGGTTGCTGTTAATGAGAGGTGGCCACAAAGGCCAATCACACAAGCTGTCACATTATACGTGGTACACTGCAGCATGTCTGACACAGGAATCTTCCTGAACATGAAAACTTTTCAATTATCCTAGCAATGCCAGGGCTATAATTTAGATTCATTCCAAGTTCAACAAGATGTTTCAAAGCAATCTTCTGGAAAGTAGAATGTGCAATAACAGGCATTTTGGAAAAATATATGAACAAGTTGAGGTGACCTTTCACTGCTACCAATGTAGCTTTGTTCTTAATCAAGGATTGCCCTTCTGTGGGGTCCGAAGAGGTCAAATAGATAAATAGATTCTGCAATTAATTGTAAAGCTTCTTACAATCCCTTACACTCTAATTGTACTCCTCTCACACCTTCGGGGGGGGGGGGGGGGGGGGGGGGGATGCTTTGACACTATTGATCTGAAAGTCCTTCTCATCATATTTACTGATTGGATTATCCTATCCATGCTGTCTGTGCTAATTTTGTTTAAATACGGCACAGAAAAGTGGTAATCGAGTGAAGATGATATGACAAACAAGTCTTGCTCTGCAAGTAGCTGTGGTATGTACAGTGGTACCTGTCTTGAGAGACCCCTACAATGAGAGACCACATATCTTTTTAAGACCGCTCTCTCAGAACACTGTGCTATCTTGTCCATGTTATTATACCTCTAGTGAAGGACCACCTGTTTTGAGAGATCACTTTTTGACCTGCCCTAGGGGTGAACTCTCAAGACAGGGACCACTGTACAGCATTGCATGCAAAGAACACTGCTTGTGAACCTTTTCTGACATGTGTTCTTATCAAGTGGAGCATGCCACCCACAGATGGCGCTGCAGGCAACTTCCTCCTGGTATCCAACTGTTGCAGGTGGAGACACCTGGGGCACACACAATTCTTACTTCATGCATTGGTTGAAAAATGTAAATATCATGTGACACATGATTCAGGTGCTGCCACCATGCAGAAAGATGTATCTGACGTGTCCATGTGCAGGTATTCCTATATTGCACAGAAACTCCATTGTAACAGTCAAAACATGTGCAAAAAAGTATCTAATTTTAACACATGCTTCAAAATTATTATCCCCAAAATACCAATCCTTTTATTACAATTGATAGTTTTGTCATGAAATTGATGGGCCATTTTGGAGTTAAAGTACATGATTTGGATGAGGCACACTCTTCCAGGAAATGCTCTGCATGCAGCACCAGATGGTCACCCACCTTGTCAATATTTGTCACCCACCTTGTCAATATTTACAACTAAGGCCATCAAGGCTCTGTCGGAACACAACTTCAGCATCCTCATGCGTGCTGCATGGCTCCAGTCCTTCTGTTAACATAAACAGAGTCACAATCAAAGCATATCCTATTTTGTAAAAATAATTGGGGCCAGGAAATATGTCTATAAACCTCTATTGCAAAAGAAAACTGTAAGAAAAGCAAGAACACTGTGGGAACAGCCTGTCTTTAGCTGACATTCACATTCAACCCATGATAAGTCCCATGGGCTCTAGTCTAGGGGATGGGGATGTTGGAGAGGAAGGGGAAAAAAATCCAAGTTTCCATTGACTTACATGGTAATCAAAAGGAATATATGCATTAACTAACAGGTACCCAAATTAGAAAATTCATTAATCATTTGAGATTAAGAGCATCACCACCTAGTGAACAACTTTGATTAGTACTCCCACAAGCTGTATTTCCAGATAGTTTCAGAAGAATCGGAGTCACACTTTTTGAGAAAAGGTCAAAAATAACCTTAACACACAAAAATTTGTCAAAAAACAGAAAACAAAAGTGCAGTGACACCTGTTGACCTAATTGAGCTCTGAGGGTCCCCAGACGTGTGCCTATACAATTTCAAAGCAACTGGCTGTGGAGTTGCTGAGATGATTTTTCCAGATTAAACGAAAAAAAAAAAAAAAAAAAAATTCACAAAAAAATCTAAAAATCACTGAAGCGTGACCACTTGAAAAACTGAAAAAATTCATTAAAAACCACGGATCTATAGTATCACTACTTTGTAAATAACTTTGCTTACTCCTCCCACAAGCTACATATTCAGTATGTTTCAGAACAATCTCACTGACAGTGTGGGAGAAGTTGAAAATAGCATTAAAACATAAAAAAATTGTAAAAAAGAAACAAAAAGGCAACGCCACCTCTTGAACAAATTAAGGTCTAGGCGTTCCCATAAGTGTCCCCATGCAATGTCAAAGTAATTGGCAGAGTGGTTTCTGAGAAGATTTTTTCAGATCTTGCCAAAAATGACCAAAAAAAAAATTCATAAAAAATCTAAAAATCAATGGGGCATGACCATTTGAAGAAACTTGGTAGAGACCCATCTAAGATACGTTCCCACTAAGTTTGAAGTGAATCTGGCCCAAGGCTTCAGACAAGAAATAAAAAATGTGAACTGTGAAAAGACCGACAGACGATGGGCGATGGACCATACTATAACCGCAGCTGACTTGTCAGCTGAGGTTAAAAAAAAAGCACCATACACAGGAATATGGCATTTTGCCCAAAATCATACCTGCATGCCCCTTGCCACCGAAAGCCCCTACTATGAGGAATTATGGTAGATGTAGTTTTAAGATATATTAGAAAGTTACTGTGTTTCTTCTTTGTCACAGTCTCTGGCAGCATTAAGCTCAAAAAGTGTTATTGCTGGCAAATGATGCAGGTTGTCAACTAGTCCATGGTCTTTCTACTGGTATTCTATTTGTGAATACTTACTTGTATTTATGACCCAACATTCATGATACATCATAATATTTACATTCAATGTAACTTTTAACATTGCAATTTTTAGGAGAGAGCCTGCTGTGTTACCAGACCATAACACATGAGCCGTGTGTGCTATGGGACAATAACACGTGTCCCGCCCACATTCCAATTAGCCACGCCCACCTGGGTTTCCGGAACTTAACACTTGAACATGCTGGGTAAATCAGTTTCTAGTCGTTTCTCTTAATTCTATGTATTAAATTTCTAAATTTCGTGTAAATGAGCAGAAAAATTTAGAGCGAAATGTAAATATAAGCATTGAGGGTTGGTTTTGTGTGTGTTATGGCATAATGACACAGGTGATTGAAGCTGGCATCAGGCGACACAATGTCAGCTTTAATCAGGCGCGTCATTATGCCATAACACATACAAAATCGACCCTAATTTCTTAAATGACCACCTGTTGTATTCGTTACAGCCCTGGCATTAATCCTCATTCCACGCTTTTGCAATCATGCCATCCCTACAGCAACAGCTTTCTCCTTTTGAAAACTGCTTCTTTTATACAGAAATTATTTCTACTCTAAACTGTAATGTGTAGGAACATAATGTTGAAGAAAGAAATTTTCTTTATTGTCTAAGCGCAGTGCATTCCATTCTGTCATTGTAGCTATAGGGGTAGTGTTTGAACACCGATGAAATAGCAAAGTTAGGCAAATGTAGCAATCGGTGATGTTATGCCTGTACTCTACAGCCTTGCTATCGCTATACATACCCCGTCCTTTGGTTTGATGTTAGCAAGGCGAGCACGTATGGCTTGTGCAGGCAATCTTAACATGCTGGATCTGCAAACAAATGTATTTTCAAAATGAATATAACTTCCAGAACCTGTAAGGGAGAACTGTGCAATGTAAGTATTCCTTTTCAATCTTCTCAGTTTGACAGCGAAAGCTGTTGCACATTTATGTTGAGAACTTGATCTTTTCCCAAAGCCTGTATGCAGTATGTAAGCCTTATGCCTACAAAAGGCTCTCCCAAATAGTATTTGCAACAAAAATACCAAAAACCATGAGCTAGTCCCCCCACCAAAAATGAAACAAAAAAAACAAAAACAAAAAACAAAAACAAAAACAAAAATAAAATAAAATACAAATTTAAGGTTTCCATCAACCTTTGGCTTTATTAACTTCATAAAAGTGGTACCTCCTATTTGAAACCACACTTACACCCACCAAAGACGGTCTCACATGACAGGTTGCCTTTATATCCTGGTAAGTTTTAACACACTACGGTTCAGTAACATTTCTCATCGCAATAGTCTAGTGTCTTGCAAGCCTCGTCTTAAACATAAATGCTGGCTCTCATATGAGGCAATCTTTACAGCAAGTAGGACTGCACAATGCATGTTTAAATAATGTAAAAGTAATACCACTAAAGTAAGGTTTGGCAGATCTCTCATGTCTCTTTGCACATTACTTATTAGGAATGGACATGCAGGTACAGTAGCAACATATAAATTATATATTAAAAAAATTGGGTTAATTGTAAAAATATTTATAGAAACTTCTTTTTTTTCTACATTTTTGCAATTTATATATGTAGACTTTTGTAAATCGTAACTTACTTCAGGAAGCGTAGTTGGTTTTTGTGCACTGAACAGGTATTTCCATAGTCAACATAATATGCCTGCAAAACAAACATGTACTCATTGACTTTTTTCCACCTGGCTCCATAAAAGAGGACAGGGATGCGAAAAAAGCTCATGAGTTGTGTAAGCTTTGAAAATAAAATACATGTACATGTATAACAACCCATCCAATAATACATGGCCAGTTCTTATCAATTAACAGATGACCAGGACTTTGATCTGCTGGTGCTGCCACCTTGTATTTGAATTTATAATTATCAAGTGTCCACTTTCATCTGTTTCTCGATGCTGATCAAGAACACAACCTGCAACTTTCTGATGACGCAGCTACACGATATTCCAATAGGAAAGGTCAGAATTAGCTCCAAGGTGTGTATTTGCCCATATACACAACTGAATACACAAACATATGGAGGGCTAGAGCTGTGTATTCCCATTAGTTTGTATGTTAAACAGACATGAGCCTGACTAAGGAAAAAATTCCCTGAAAGTATCATATAAAGTACTCGTCCTCAGTGAAAAACCAACATTTGAGTGGGGGAAAAATATAACTTTCTTTAGAAGTTCAACCAGAAATCCAGGAATTTCTGTACGTCTACGACACAAAATTCCCTGAAATCCTGGAATTCCCTGAACTGGCTCATCTCTGGTTAAAGCAACCTTAAATAAACTAGTCACTTTTTTAGCTGTGGTTATATGATTTTTGTGAGGTATTCAGTTTTGCTTCTAGATTTACTGTCTGAAATTTGGTGTTTCTATATGCAGTAGTTTTCAAGTTATTAAGCTGCACATTACAATGTAAAGCAATAGGAATACACAACCCTAGCCCTCCACTGACTGCAGTGCCCTCTTTTAGGCAGTTCTTGAACCTTCTATTCTAGCCCTTGCCTATTGGTCAAAATATATTAAGTCAAGAATTGAACAATATCCAGTGGTGTGAGTACGGTCTTTGACAAGGCTAGTTTTTCTCAGAAATGTCATTTGTTGTATTTTTCCACCAAAACTCCCAGACTTTGCTACACATTATATTAGCTGCATCAGCAACTTTGGTCTTCGTCCCAACCCTTTTCCCTTGGATTGAAATTGCATCCATAATTTCCTTGTTTTAATTCGGGTACAAAGCATCCACCACATGCTAAGGAACGCTGTTGACCTACAACAAGCTATCCTGATGTATCCTGTCTGCAACTTCAAATTTTCAGTGGAAATGCAAGCAGTAGCAAACTTGAAGTTTTTTGTCCGTGCAATATATTTCATGCACGTGATCAATTCATACATTCCCATGACCACAGAAATTTTGAAAACCTATTAATTCACCAATGTAACTTCACACAAAGTTGTTTTTTGCAACATAACAAAATACCAGTAAGTTGACAGACAGCATCATCTAGAGGCTCAGCTATAAAATACCTATGAATAAAAACACCAACAATACATTATGTAAAATCCCTTAATGGTGGACCCTGCATCTTTTGGAATCCCTCAACTTGCTGACATTAGACTGGTCCCATGATAGCAGACCCTGCCTCTTTCGTAAAGCCATATGGAAGCCATGACGACCCCCCTAATTGTGACCACCGCGTTGTCCTACTTCAGCAACATAATAAATAACAAAATAGACCAGAATCATTTTATTTTATGATTTCTGGATACATGTTTTAAAAAATTAAAAATAAAGTGTTGCAACAGCTGATCACAGTCATGTTAATATGCATAAGTGCCTCTTGTTGAAAAGTTCCAAGGATCAATTTTAGTTTTCACACAAAGGGGCAATGATCAAATTGTCCCATGTTTTGATTAAAAGAATATTTCAGCTGATCAAGCCTCCCAAAATAAATGATAACTGCACTTTTCGTTTATCAAAATCTGACAACTGGTACCTTTAATATTTCCATGTCAATATGGGAATTGTTTGAGCTCTAAGTTGCCAGCTGTCAGCTACATAGCACAAACACTGACCATCAGTTTTCAGTAGTTTCCTTTTATCTGTTTATGCTCCAGTCAATCTGCCCAGTTTCCACATATTCATTCCCAGTAAAGATAGGCAGACAGTGGAACATACATGGACTTAACCTGCTCAGCAAGCAAATCTCTACACAAAAAAATTCCTATTTTCATACATAGATGGCAACATTATCTTTTCATCAAAAATTTCTTAAAATCTCAACTCCCCTCCATTTTTTTTTTTTTTTTTTTGCTGCCTGTATACCATGTACACATAATGTTGTAAACTGACCTCAACAAAATCTAGATCTTTGATGCCAGTAATCTGGACACGATGCCAGTTGTCATCTTCCACAAATATTGCCGCAGCCACTTGACCGATGGTGACGAAAGACTCGGGCATGGTGTAGCTTGCTTCCTCGTACCCATGATACACCTCCCTGGCAAACACAGCATAAAGTCATGGACAGAATTTTCATATAAGTCATTTTCACATGGGTATTTCTCATATGTTTAATAATGTATGTGCGTAAAATGCATGAGTGAACATAAGGTATGTATTCCACCATTGACTGGGCATTTCATAATTTAAGTATGTAAAACACTAAGTGTGACTGAAAAACTTTCTTTACAGCATTTTTTAAACAAAGTGTATCCCTGGTTTCTGTGGTCAGGTTTTAGGGAAATTGTACATATTTCTAGTGTATTTCTTTGTAAAATACCCACACCCTTGCAGGACATCAGGCAAGACCACTGGGGTGTGACTTGTGTATTCAGCTATTAACAGACCAATTAAGCCATTGTTCTCATATACTCGCACAAGGGTTATTACCAAGCATGGCTCTCTCTTATTTTTCTCATTTTTCGGAATTTTTTTTGAGACCTTATTACATTTATATGTATTGATACAGTGGGCATCCATCAATGAATATGTAAGTTAAGGGCAAGTGCACTTTATAACCATCATCTGAAAAAGTTCAATTGTTAATTCTTTCCATCAAAGATTTCAAAATGTGTTTATTTGGAGAAAGAAAACACCCAAAGGAGCATTATTTTGACAATTAACCTTAGTTTCAATTTGAATTTCTCTAAAACTAAGTGTTATAAAATACAATGTCTCCTTAACAGTTTCAAATATGTGTATCAAATCCAAACTCATCAAGCGAACCCAACATTGTCCAGCGCCAGTTTATGATAAGTGGGTGAATTCACATACGACATTTCAGATTGAGAAGAGAAATTAGTAGTCATTTAGTATGTGACGCTGATTTTTACCCTTATTAACACAAATATATCAAAGATATGTGTTATTTTCTTTACTTAAATAGCCAGCCATTTTGTTCAATGACTGTATGGAATGTAAAACTTTTCTTCCTTTGCCAACTTACTCCAGCTGATCCATGAGGGTCTCCAGAGCCTCCGTGGTGCTCTGGCCACGGATCTGAAGCCAGAAGTTTCCTGGATTGACCACATTGGACACAAACACTTCCATATATTGTAAGTTGCGAGGTATTGCCACCGGCATAAAATGAATACCAGGGCCAACCGCATCCGAGGGAACCTTGTTCTTCTTGTCCTGAAATGTACAATAAATGCAACTGAACAAAACCATTACATGATTATTGTACAGCGTATAACATCATTGTAGAATGTTTAACAATGTCATGACATCATTGTAGAATGTTTAACAATGTCATGACATCATTGTAGAATGTTTAACAATATCATAACATCATTGTAGAATGTTCAACAATGTCATGACATCATTGTACAATGTTGGTTCATAGATTCTTACACTTCAAGGAATAACATTTTAAGGACCTATCAAGCACTTTTCCCCATCAGATTTTCCCAAATCCTTATCATGCAGTATTTCTTACTTAATTGTGCATTAACAATACATTTTCAGATAGACCTCGGAATTTGACATCACAATCTTTCAAGTAAAAACAAATTACAATCTAGACACAATTTAAAAAATAAATTGTGTTAAGACAGATGTCAATTTATCATTGTCGCTTACATCATGTCACAGGAACTTGCCAAGGTAGAGAAACAAAACAATAAGCTGTTTGAATCTGAAAAATAAAGGCTTGCTTTTTTTTCAAACGGTTTCAAGATTGTATCATGATTTTCAATGGCATTCAAGGTCCAGAAAGCAGAGGACTGGTCCATTTTCCAGGTTTTTCAAGGGTATTCCAGTCATGTATGAACCATGAATGTGTGAAAAGTTACGATATCATGCTTGTACTTGTAACGTATAACAATGTCATCACAATAGTACATTCAGTGGTCTCTGCAGTTTTTCAAGAGGCAGTGTTCATTCTTAGTCTGTAAATAATGGGGCCCATGGGCCCCATAAGGCAGTGAAATAGAGGCCCATCCCTGCAAGGGATGGGCCAAGCTAGGGGGGGTCTGGGAACATGCCTCCCCCCCCCCCCCAGAAAATTTTTAAATAAAGCATGCCAAATGGTGCATTCTGAGGCCAAAATCAAGCATTTTGAAGGTTTTATTGTGTAGTGAAAATTGTGTCTTTTTTGGTCAGTTTTTGATCTTCAGCGGCACTAATTCCTGTACAGCAGAATATAAATCATGTAAATGTTATCAACTGCACCAGGAAGGATCGGGTCAGATCAGACTGTAGTTCTGCACAAATAAAGGTTATTTTTTGTACTTTTAGACTGCCAGTCACAGTGCATGCCTAGCCATAGCAAATGGAGTCAGAGTGAAATATCCTCCTATGGGCCTTTAATGTACCATCACTTTGTTACAGTGTGAATGAATTTGAAGGGCTTCTGATAAAACATGCTCAGATTCAGAACTGCAAAAATTATGACCAGACTCCACAGACATTCACAATTGCATTATCATGTGATTCTTGAAGTTCATAAAAATATTCAAGGACAGGAAGATTTTAAACTCAAAACAGCCAATTTCATTGTCCAACAAATAAATGACATATTTATACAATACTGGGAACTGATATCATATATTATGTTATCAGTTACCACGTGCACAGTACTGTAATTAGTATTTCAATTATTTGTATGACAAGTTCGATGAAATCATCTCTGCTGGCAGTACTAGAGCAAGTTGGATAAAATTATCTACCAGCAGTGCCAGAAGTTTCCAGTATAACTGTTGGCTTCAATAGACTTCAACAACAAGCCAGCAAAGGAGAAAAAATTCTTCAAGTGCCTAAAATACATTAGAAAATATCCATCACATTTCACTCACATCTCACTCATGTTTTATATTAAGTGTTTCACAATAATGAATAAATCATGAATAAATCAAGCTGCAACACAAGTAGGATTGAGATATATAATTTTATTACATAAATGACACCCGTTGTCATTTGTGTAATAAAATTATAAATCTCAAACTTACTTGTGTTGCCGCAGGGGTCACATTAAGGATTTTTCAGTGTGGGTCCGTTGGACCCATCTTTCTTCTTTTTCAGAAAAAATAGTGAGTCCATGGACTGAGTCGATGGGTCCAGGCTGTACTTGTACAAACTAGACTTCACTTTGTGTGATTTGATTGATTTGATTGATTTTATTTGGTATGATCATGGAGGTAGAAAGGGGCAGTACATGTATCTGATATCACACACTGTGTGCCATTGGGATTTTTTTTTACTCTCTTGCACAACAAGCGGCATGTAATGATGTATATTGAGCATGCCTGGGCTGTTATTTTTGCGATTCATTCCACGAGATGGTCAGAAATTACATAATTTATATTTCTGTGCACTTTCTATTTCAATTTACCTGAAAAATTTGATGCCGTAGGAGGTGTCAAGAGCCTGATCTTAAGTGCGGTCACTTTTTTTTTACTGAGCAACACAACACGGTACAGGGTAACAGGCCGTGCAACACAACACAAGCGAGTGTAAATAGCCTGTCACAGGCATGGAGGATTTTCCGCTGTGTTGTAGGCCTGCGTATATTTTTTCGGCCTGCGATGGTGAATTTCATTCCTCTCTTGTTCTGTCATACAGATTTGTTCCATTCAAACCATGTAATAAAATCAAAACATCAAAATTTTGTTAAAAATCACCAACGACGACGTGACGCATAGGAGACAGCAATCAACAACATATGATCATATCGTGTTTACGCAAATCTTCGCTTCGTCCACGTCTGACCGTGCGGTGACTAATCTGCATATTTCCTTTGCCTTACGTTAGGAATTTTCATTCGTGCCTTTATCTGTATCTAGATTTGTTCGATGGAAGTCTTCTTGGTGAAGATATGATGCGAAAATTAAGCATCTTGGTCCAATAATCTTCGCTTTAGTACGACTTATTCCTCCCCAACACAGCAGACATGAGACAGGCACATGTATGGGCAACGATGAGTTTGAATGGACAGTGAGCGGCACATGATAGAATCCACCCAATGAGAAACCTGGAAATGCTCTCAGCGCATTTAAAATAAGGTGAAATGACGTAAATTTTTGCAGGAATACTCCAGGAATATTTTTTGTTAGCAAATAAGAGAGCTTGTTACAAACAAAGACGAACATCAGAGAATTCCACCAGTATAATGCATAATCATGGTCATGGTGGACGATGCAAAACACCGCGACTCTCACACGATTTCTGTAGCTTTGAAAACCTACGCGCTTAGGTTGGAAATCATGAATTTATTACAAATGTTCATAAAGTATTCACAACTTACAACAAAAATTAGAAAATGAGAAATTTATACAGTGCGCCCGGCAGGCCCCATCACTCAAATCAATGTGCGTTTTCCCTGAAAAAAAGTGGGCTAATCCCGCAAGGCCGCACCCAAGAATGAACACTGAAGAGGGCAGGGGAAATTGTATCTAATGAACATTTCTACAACATGTCAACATACAAATTTTGGAACAGGAACTATACAAGCTACATTTATGTAAATCTGCTGCTTCATACATATTCTTGAATATTCTAATCAGAATATTATATGTGCATTCAAGACAAAACACCCAAAATGTCACAAAAGTGTGTGTGATCCCAGTCAGATACTCCACCACCCACCCTCCCATCCCACCAAAAAAAACAAAGAAAGAAAGAAGGCAAAATAAAGTACCAGGGGCACAAAAAGGACACAGAGCACAAACAGCAAAATAAGTGGACAGGTAAATCTTCACTCTATTTCAAGCTGCAGGGAAGACTGGCAACATATAATAATTTTATGATGTCCCTTCAATGCTGATAAACGTAGATGACACTGTACAGAAATATTCACTGTAGCGGGGATCAATGTACCTGCTTTGATTCTCGGCGACCAGCCAGTCGATCTGTCATTGGCAGTTCCCCATTATCTATTACTGTCAGCAAAATATGACCTGTAACATATAAAATGTTGAGTAAAAAGCATTAATTCACCTGCATTAGATAAATATGATTGATATGCATGGCACTCAACCCCCACAAAAGTATAAATCTGAACTCACATACTTTTTATATAAGGATTAAATTGCTATCTCACAAAAAATTCCCCCCCAAAAAAGTAAACTATTTCAAATCATATATAGGCAAGTACACATGTTGCCAGTAAAAGACTTGTCCAATAGTGCCCACAACAAATACAACGTACATACACTGTACTGGAGAGTTTTTTTATTACCATCACAATGAGTATCTGAATCAGTTTTGACACTCACAGGGAAACTTTCACAAACGACAAGCATGCAACTTTCTTCTGACAGCAGTTCTCTCTGTTTACTCTCAAGTCCAAACACTCAATTGACATTCTTTCTTTCCGTATATTCATTGAAAACCCATTTTTCTGAACAACGGAAACTGATGTAAATATTTTGACACACGTATCCATGCATGTCCCTTTTGTTTGTGTGTTTTTCCCTGCTGGTGTGTACAAATGTGCCTTCACATGCAGAGAGATCAGGAACATCTGAATTACTGTGGCTGTTACCATTTGGCGAACATTCTAGTCAAGGCTGAAATAGTCCTCAAGTTCTCATCTGTAGAGTTAAATACACCTAAGTGACCTTTTGACCTAGAGAATGAGGTCAAGGTCACCCATGTATGGTGTGACTCTCACTGTCATGCCCTCAAGTGTTCCTATGCAATTTTGAATCAATTGGTCAAGTGGTTTTGGAAAAGAAAATTTTTTACAATCTGGCCAAAAAATGAACAAAAAAATCATTAAAAAATTTAAAAATTACTGGAGCTTGACTGACCACTTGAATAAACAAATTAAAGATCCACCCAAGGTACTGTAAATTGCTTCAATTTCGCTTATTTCGCTAATGGCACAAAACCGTGAAAATAAAAACACAGTGAAATAGTATTTTAACATTGTTTGAATGGGAATTATGTCCAACACAGTGAAATTAAAACTACAGTGAAATGTGAAAAATATAAAAACCGTGAAAATTTATACACGCGAAAATAAAGCAATTTGCAGTACATCCACACCAAGTTTAAAGTCAATCTGGACAGTGATTTTGGAGAAGTATAAATCATGAATTATTATTACAATCCCCATTCACTTACAAACATGTACATGTAGTCATTAATAGGACTGTATGCAATTAAGCAGTAAGTACCTGAATTGAAAAATTGATTAAAAATCAGAGATTCACTGTGAACAAATTAGTTTGCCCTTCTACAGTGAACATTTCCACCATGACTAGCATAATCTGAATGGTGGTTTTGGAGAAGTTGTCAAAAATAGTGAAAACAAAACACAATTTTTTGCATAAAAAAAATTTGAAAAATCGCAGCACAACCTATTGATCATGAACATGTAATACAATCTCTAGGTCTCTAAGGGTCTCCCTAAGCAATTTAGAATCATTTGGCCAAGCAGTTAGTGAGACGAAGACTTTTTAAGATTTGGCAAAAAATCATCTAAAATGCAAGCAAAATTATTCTTTTTCAAATTGAAATCAGAGATATGTGTCCAGAATCGAATCCAATGGTGAGTCCTGAAATTGCATAAATAAAAAGTTATGAAATTTAATAGTTGGTCCTGACAGGTTCAATTTCTTGCTAGAAATTGCTCAAAGTCATGGAAAGGGTTGTCAGAGTAAAAAATTCCTAGGAACCACTGCTGGATATGATATTTTTTTTCTTTTGATGTCCATTTATTTTAATGTGATATGGCATATGCGTTTGTTTGCAAGGCAAGATATGGATTCATAGGTGGAGCAAAAAACAGATACAGGAAAATTGCATTGGAAGAAAATGTTGCCAATTCTTATGCATTTATGGGTGTAGGACACTTATTCGCTTCTTCTGTCCTGTGTTTTTATTATTGTATGAAATGAACTTGTAGCTCTACCTCTGTGATGCTGTCATTCAAATAAAATATATACATCTTTTGTGGCTTAAAACTCGACTTTTTCTAACTTGGGAACACCAAACGTAACCACACTTGGCTTGTTTGGGTGTGGATTTACATGCGGCTCTCCATATTTGGGGCCCATAAAGTGAAATGTGCTATTTTTTTTAACATCAATACAGAATTTCAAAGTAGTCAGACCAATGGTAGTGATTAGTCTGAACTGGCCCATCCTTTTTTTCATTGCAAATGGTTTCCTGTTCCCTATGAGTGACCCTTGTCAGTGGATCACCTGGTTGCCACGGGTCATGGTCTAATGACTGTGCAAACAATGACATGTTTCATTATCATGCCCATCCAAACAAAACCTATGTGGTCAGCACTGCTGAAACTCTTCAGTGTAAACAAAAGTTTGAGCTCAAGTTTCTCATATAAATTTTATGATTAGACATCCAAGTTTTTGGGAGCATGTTCTTTAAGTGTCAAACTATCCAAAAATATAAACAAGAGGCACATCGGCCCAATGGTCTTCTGGCATCCTGGCTATATTGAAAGTGTTGACTTCAAAGCTGTGAGTCCTCATGTGGCTTCTGAACATATAAAGCTTAATGTAAAAATTGTCCACCAGATGGCACTTCGCTCCACATGAATCATGGCTTTTTTGTGCAACTTCTGTGATGAATATTGTTGCATGTGCCAAGACAACCATGAGCGAGTCCTTAACTTTACGTCCTTGGGACAGAAGATCAAGGACACCCAGATTATGTAATACAAGAGGCCGATATGCCTGCCTGGTGCTGTGCTGACATTGTCATTGAAATCCAAGCTACACCCTGCCATTACAAAATCACCTCTTTCAACTCTACAAGCATGCTGACCTCACAAAAATTGGTCAAGGTCACTGATATTATATATGATTCTAGCTTTGGACATTGTATATATATCCTATAAATTTGGCAACTCTAATCCAATTACTTTTCGCGATATGAAATTTAATATCTTAAAACACATTTTGGCTCATAATTTCCATCAAATTAAAGGTGGCACCATTAGTATCACTACCAACTTAGACTTTGACCTCCCCCACAATCCCAATAAATTTGGTGAAGTTATGCCACAAATTTAAGATGCTAGAGTGTTCATAAGATTTTGACAAGATATTTAGACCCCTATATTGCAATATATTGTGGGTGGCGCCACCAATATCGAAACGAAAGTAGATTTTTATACCCCCTGTAAGTCCTGAAAGTCGTATTGGGCTAACTTGAAAACGGTGGACAGTACTGTTTTTTCACATTTGGACCTGTATGTTACATAACATCATAGGTGGCGCCACCAACATTGATGTCGACAAACATTTTTATACACTTTATAGCTCCTAAACATTACATGGGCCTATCTCAAGAATTGTAGGGTACAGAGCATTCACAAGAAGACCCCTATATTCAAACTGGCCATTTGACCTTGACCTTCAACTTGGATTAAAAAATTGTTAACGTTCAAAATATGTGCCCCCATCCAGCTTTCAATATATAGTCTGTTTGTTCAAATCGGGCCATAACTTTTTGACATATTGAGGAAAAACAATAAACTTGGACAAGTGCCAAACTCCACAATTACTGGGTCACAGTGACCTAAAAAGCAGGTCACCAAGTTTTATGTATTATGTAATACAGTCAGGGTTTAATCTACCTTTTTTGTAGTGGGGGCCTTTTTGGAAAAAAATGCACCCGATTGGGAAATATATGAGTGCTGAAGGCACTAAGCTACAGTAGAGAGGCATGCCCCCCCCCCTCTCCTCCCCCCCCCCCAAAAAAAATGAAATCTAGGCTTCATTTGGGGACATTTCCTGCTATTTCAGGGCCTTTCTGCATTTCAATTTTGTCTGTCATTTGAAACAATAGCATCCATGACTTGTAGATCCCAATAAACTAACATGGGCCCTGTATTTAGAAGAAAGCAATTTTCTTCAAAGTTATAATATTTTCAAGAACTTTTAATGATCCGAACACCCTTAAGGACAGATAAGACACCAAAAATAAATCCCACTTTAGTCAATCCTAGCTCAAAATGTATTTGCGTTAAGATAACATATCACACATGTGTGTTATTGTCATACTCCAAAGAATTTATATGTCCCATATTTGGGTGTCTGTGATGTTAATTGTTGAATAAACAATTGAAAGTTGACCGCAAAGCCTCCACCCCATAAACGTTGATATAAGTCACTAATAAAAATCATAAAATCATAATTACACTTGCATCTTAATCCTGACATATTGACAACAAATAACAATCCTGCGATTTTTTATGTTTGGTTTCGTTTTTCTGTTATCCATCCTCAAAGTTTGACGTTTCAATTTTTCTTTTGATTTTCAGGATGTTCATTTTCTTCATTTCATAGAAAAAGAACGAAGCAAAATTTAGAAAATTGCTAAATCATTTTTGTAGTTCAGACATTATAGAATCAAAAGCCTTTAACTGGATTAAAATTCGTCAAGTCGTTTTCTTGGAATAACCACTGTCAGGTGGGGTTCTCGTCCTAATTATCCTTTCTGAGAAAACAAGCTTCAAAGGACTTTGATGTTGATCATTTGCCTCTGAAACAATACCATTTGCTCAAGTTGAGCCGATATTTGTACAAAACCTAGTAAACATCGTCCCTTAACATTCGGGGAGGTTGTCAATCAATTCTTAGCCAATCACATCAATAAAAGAACCTTTCAAGTACGGAAAACATTATTCAGCGATCTGTCAAACAGCGACAGCGACAGTCTGGTTTCAAAGTGTGACGTCATGGAGGCAGCCCTTGGGGCCCTGTGACCGCAAGCCTGGCAACGAAAGTTGTGTTGCATTGCTTCGGTGGGGCGGCCTACGGCTGCTCGTGGTCAGTGGACGGATGGCGGGTTTGGTCTTCCGCCCCCTACCTCTTCATCCAGTTTTTACGGATAGTGTTTTATTGTATTTACTCCTATTTGTATACTTTATGTAGCTAGCTTGTTAGACTTGTCTGTACACTTTACTTAGTTAGCTTGTCATTATTATGTAGTTATTTTCTCAATGAGTTTCATTTCTCTTTCCAAGCTGAGTTTTGTAACGCTATTTTGTGTTTTCGCTGCTGTTCACGTTTATGCTTATTTCGATGTGTTTATTTGTAGTTTTACTACCTCATCCCTGGGTTGCGATAAAATATTATTATGTACGTGGGTATTGTTGATTAAAGTGCCAGTTTTTCCCCAGCCTGTCTTTGGTGTGAAGGACCACTGGGGTAATCCATTGCGGCACAGCCTTTGAAAAGACATCGTCTGACGATTCACGCTCCTCTTGAACATTTAAAGTGTCCCTTTGTTAGAACGCAAAACAAGCAAGCTAACTATAAAGTAAACCGCTAAGGCTATTGTATGTTAGCATGTTTGCATCTTTTCCCTGCCCACAAACATACTTTCGCCATGCCTGATTTCGCATTGCCGCCGTGATACCACTCTCCTTTTCCATGGGCCCTTGCTACCTACAGCCACGTGACAGGCTGTTAAGTGTGATTGACGGGTGGCATTGTTCCGTTTGGCGGCTGAAAACCAAAAGAATGACACATGGACGTTTCCGATGTCCACATGCCTGTGTGATTTTGGCGTTTTTCTCATATTTCTACTTTAGTTGAAAGCTTGAAATTTTGACAACTAATAGAAAGGACATTCATCTTGTAAAAACCATTAAAATCTCAAAATCGGTCATGCAAAGGTTTTTGGTGTCTTAGCTGTCCTTAAAAATTCTTTAGTTTCATGTTACATGGTCTCAAAACTCTTCCATCTCTTGTTTCAACTTACATATGCATGTGCCCAATTAAGTTTCAACAAGTGGCCTGAAATCCAGTGGTGCAATCAAATGATGGGAGTACCAGGGAAAAACAAGGATAACACAACAGAATAATGATTCAAATGAACATTGTTTAATCATCCTTGTCAATGACAATGTATGTGTGTGGTGGTATGGTTTCAGTCGTGTATTTTTATCAAGAGTCAGTACTCGGGTATGCTTTCAGTCCAGTGATTTTATCACATAGTACGCTACCAGTTATGGTTGCCGTCTTGTGCTTTTTATCAAGACAGCGCACTGATGTGGTTACAGTCTTGACATCGTTTTATCAAAGTAATACAGTTCTGTGTTTTTATCAGCAAATAACTTCAACCTCACCAAGAGTGTGTCCCCACAATGACAACATGATACAGAGAAACTAAGGGGTTAATAAAATCATGAAAACATTACGTGCTAATTGCATACTTTTGATATGTGAAAATGACTGTTCAATTAAATAAATTCTACAAAAGTCTGATAGTGTGGACATAAAAGTTGGATGACTGAAGAGTTGTCAGTCATGACTGATGGTGACTGAAGGGATAGGACACTGCTCTATATCTTCCAACAAGTTGGAAGGTGACTGAAGCCACCAGCCAATCAGATACCAGCATGTTACATTTGATAACCAAGCAGTTGCATGGTTACAGTAACTATGGCTACCAACAGTAGCATCAGCAGCCACAGGGGCACCCTTGCTTTGTTTCAGTATGTCAATGGGTCCTCCAGTATCACTCGCCTACAATAGTCTCAAAGGCAACATACATGTACTGTTGTTTTCTCTGAACCCAAGGCTTAACCCACACACAGCGTGTGTGTGTTAAGCCCCCCTTTTTTTTTTCTTTTGACTGTGAGGGCAACAATGGCTGCCAAAAGGACACCTTCATCCATATAAGCAAAATCCTACCAAAAAAATGACTCAATTGAATCTTTGACCATGGTCCATATATCATATAAATTTGGCAAGTCTGCTCCAATTACTTTTCCAAATATGGAATTTTACATCTTAAAACACATTTTGCCCCATAGTTTCTGTCAAATTATAGGTGGAGCCTTTAGTATCACTACCAAATTAGACTTTGACATCCCCCACAATCCCACCAAATTTGGTGAAGATCCGCCACAAATTAAAGATGCTAGAGTGTTCACCAGATTTTCACATTTTGACCCTTATGTTACATAATGGTGTAGGTGGCACCACCAATATCGAACTCAGCCTAGATTTTCACACACCCTATAAGTCCTGAAAGTTATATTGGGCTAACTTGAAAACGGTGAATGGTATCGTGTTAACGGGCAAAAGTTTACAGATGTCACTATTATGATACACTTATGTAGAAAAACATGACCCATATTCATAAATATCCAACCCAACAATGACAGCAAAGAGATTCCAGAGTTACCAAAGCATCAACATTCATCTTCCAATACCAACGTGAAGAAACAAATTTCACTCCTGACTTGAGACAGGCAGTCACCCACAAAAGGCAACTGGTGGTTTTAAACCGGTCCTCTCAACCTTTGAAATATTCTTCATTAAATACAGACTACCAAGTTTAAGTAAAATCTGAGTTACGGTTTTGAAGAAGTTGAAAATATCAAAAACACACTTTTTTGGCATAAAAAATATTTGTAGAATCACAGTGCAACCTTCGAACAAATTCCGGTCTCAAGGTCCTCGAAAGTTTCCCTAAACAATTTACATGTAGCCAAGCAGCTTTGAAGATTTTTTTTAATTTGGCCAAAAATGAACAAAAAAAAGTCATAAAAAACCACAAATCACTGGACCATGACAGTTTGAACTAACTAGGTAGAGACCCAGGATGGACGGACAGACAGACGATGGATGCCTAACCTGAACCACCACATAAGCTAAGCCGACTAACAAGTCACCTGTGCTAAAAATCAAATCTTCTCATGCCACTGGCTCTTCAAAATGTCCAACCTAAACAAATGTCAGTTATATTTTGCAAATATCAAATGAAAATAAAAAAACTCAAGTTACCTTCCACTATTTTTTTGGGGGGGGGGGAGGGTGAAAAATAATATTATCATTCTTACCACTGCCTCTATCGTTCCGCCTGTAATCCATCCGTACAACTGATGGGAGATGTAACAGGAACTGATCTGGGGTCTGGAAACCCAATTCTCGCAGTGGAAGCTTCTTGCCCGTCAGCCTCTGTGGTCATAATACACAGCACCTATATACATGCATTTCTGGTACTTAATATCCTTTAAAATGCAGATATGAACCAAGCAGCGAAAATATCAGCCACCTGTTGCCCAAATCAACACTGACACATGTACAGGTCCTTTATATATTCACATTTACAGCTGAACTATTGTCAGGGCTACTCAATATGCATGTCCTGTAGTTCCAGACAAGTTAAATTCCAACCAGGACAAGTTAAAATCTTGAAACACTAGCCCTAAGGGCAACCAGAAACTAAGGTTTTCTAAAAGAGATTTGTGTAAATGGACAAGCAAGTTTGAATGAAGGATTAGTAAAACGCAAACACCACTAAAAGAATTGCAGCACACTGCACTGTGCAAGCTTGACCAAATATGGAAATTCATGCATAATGAATTTAGATTTATGAAAAACAAAGCACAACCAAAGGTGATAAATATCAGTGTTTACAGCAAAAACCAGACTAGTTTCTTCGTTCCTGCTGATCAAAGGTTGTTTGGAACAGTGGCCGACACCACTTATATAGCAAGGAGTAATGTCATTAACTGACCTTGTGAGAAAGTTAACTCTATCAGTGTCAAGCTTTTCATTGAGTCAGCAGCTTTTACTGGTGTACTGCACCTAAAGCACACCAAGGAAAGCTGCTGACCAAGAGCATAAGATTTTCTGGACTATAGGCATGCTGGTACTTGAATGAAAGGTCTTTTCACAAACAATATGACTATTCTCCTGATTATAATTGAGAGCAGTTTGTCTTAAGTAATTCAACTTTAGTTGCAGTAGGCATTGAAAAAGTTAAAAAAAAAAGCCATGAAACACTGCTTGTCTGCTCTTGACCTGCAGTGCCTCATGCCTCCTCTAGCTATAGGCATGCAGTGCTTCATGGTCGAGCCATGCAACACAGGTAATGTGTGATGTTTAGAAGTTAAAATGCATGACACAAGAATTAGTACTAATTTAACATGATTGACAGCTTGCTTTCTTCTTGCTTGCTAATGAGGTGGAAAATTGTTTGCTCTGTTCAAAAGAACAAAACATACACTGACTATCTGAACAAAGTCTACAACTAAGTTTTCTGTGAAGTTACAACTGTTAAAAATACTGAAAAACAAAAACTTGTCTGAACTGCTGTAAGACTGTAAAATCAGCTGACTTGGTGGCTCAGTCATCAAACCACATTTCATTTCTCAAAATTAGTAAGATCTGTGATGATCAAACTCTAGTACTGAAAGCTGATTTTTTTATTAATGTTGATTGATTCCCTGAGTTTACCAGTAAAAAGCCACAACTACTTTATCATTAATTTGAAATGGACATTGTCTCCAGCTACATGTATCTATGATTTTATCCTACATGATACGATCTTAATATCCAAATACCTGCATGCACATTTTGAAACTTGTAACAGTACAAAACATTGGATATGAATAATTACCTCATACACCTCTGAAAAATTTTCCAGTGGGACTCCCTGAGGGTTTGCCTGCAGCACTTGTCTCACTGTCTCTTGGAGCCACTCTTCAATGACTGGAGCTGTGCTGGTCAGAGCCTCTTCTGGCACAGGATCCACCATCTTTTGTTCTGCACAGAAAGGATCAGACACTCAAAATCATGGGTCATGATTATGGCAACTGAACCACCAATCTATCCCAGAATTGAATTGTGGGCTTCAACTTTTTTTTCACTTTTCAAAGTTTTGTTTACAATGTCACACTTCACTGACTTGTTGATTTTTATGAATTTCTTTCTTATCCCTGCATTAAAAAGACACAGGGACAAATTTGGGACTCCCAGGTTTTTTCATTTGCTCATATGACCTAATTTCTAAGGTCACAGGACAATTTTGGTAAACGTCCATTTTGGTAGGCAACTCAAAACTATCTGAATCAGGACTTGGACTTTGAAAATGGGCCTGATGATGGTCCTCTCTATGGGATATGCTAAAATGACTGCATGCGAGTGACATTGAACTAGTCAAGGACACAGCGTAATTTTGGTAAATTTCGTATCAGTAACTCACATGACATTTTTGAGCTTGGAATTTCTTATGGCACAAAATGAGAGCTCACTGTATGGGCCAGCTTGTGACTGTACATGGGTGATCTTGGCCTTATTCCCAAGATCACTTGGGTTACTTTTTTTGTAAATTTTACTGTTCACTTTGTGTCTCGAGACCTATTTGAGCTAGGATTTTCAATACTGCATATGATTAAGGTCTTCAGTAAAGGCTTCACTGAGACTGAACATTGGGGACCTTGACCTAATTCCTCAGGCTTATACAAAGCCTCTTTCAGTCCCTGCAGGTGAAGTCAAGGGCATGACTGTCATAGCCCTCTTGTTTGACAAACATTTTGAAATAGTACAATCCAAGTATGGATGATACAGGCTACAATAATGTAATCAATAGCAAAGCAGCTGAAAAGGCAATGACAGAGTTCAATCAGGGAATAAATTAGTATACATGTCTGTGAAGAAACACAGTGCAATATTTTGTGACGAAGAATAATCATTTGAGAATGATGTACAGAAGTAACACTTCACCATCAAAACTTACTTCAAATTTATTTATTTTACACAGCTCATGAAATGACACTTTTTCAATCATTCTCTTTAGTGCAGAAAAAGGCTATAATATGCATGTATACATATCAATATTGATAATATATGCTTGAACCAAATGTTCCAGCAAACTGATCATCAGCAAAACAAAATTATATAAAATTTGATTGGCTCACCGTTCACTTCCACATACAAATTATGCTGTGAATAAAGTCTGTAATCTTCACCTGAGTTCTGACACATACCAATTTTTTGCTGTTATACATTCAATTGACAAACAAAAGAACCTATATGTTACCAGTACCTTTCTTAATTTCTGACTGAACACGTATCCTCGCATCATAAAGTTTCCAGTCATGTGGAGAGGGGCGTTCTATTGTTACAATGTCAGGCAGGGCTGCCATCAAGTCTATTACACTCAGGTAACCCAGATCCTTCATTGGTAATTCTTCTCTGATTTCTTCCTGTAATTCAAAAGATAAAGATGTTAGAAAAAAAATGATTTTGAATGAAATATGTGCATGATTCATAGATTCTGAACATAGTACAATAGTTAACCTTAAAATGTAATTACTGTGTATCTATAAATGACAAATTGTTTGATAAATAAATTGCTTGTATTACACACAACCAAATGTCAAACTAACTTCCACAAATTTTGTAAGGCATTTAATCATAAACCACACATGCAACTCTGGATTAGACATAGGGCTTATCTGCTTGTCCTTACTAAGTGAAACTTGTGATTGGACAAGTAAATTTGCCAATGCACTTGTCCAAAATTTACATATAATTCAATTAGTATATGACTCCACTTGGTTGTCAGACAAGTGAAATTTTTTCCTTATTTCTAGCATTGTAACAATATCAAGTCCAACAAACTTTTTTCATATTCGTACATGTACTTTTTTGAACTGCAATTATACATTTTCAAAATTGAAACCCTGCCACAAAATGATTAAATCTCCCATTTAGATCTTCAAAGCCATAAAACAAATAACAAAATTGATTTAAATTTACAACATGCAATTTTAGCCACAGACATGCACAGTATGTGAGCATTAACAGTCTGTAGGCATTCTGAAATCTGGTTGCAGCAGCAATAAATAATGACTTCCAGGTTTGCGTGCATATTACAAATACGTACTTTGTATGGATGAAGTTCAACTTTGTGGGTTCAAATATGTGACAGTTGGCCAGTTATCGAAAGGCCCTGCTCAAGATCTTACAGGTCATTCGAAAGATGTATGAATGCTATTCACGAAACACCATAATTCCATATAATTAACATCCAATTTTGGAGCAAAAGTTCTTTTCATGAAGTCATGGTGCACATTAGTGAGAGGTACAGAGGTTGAGAATTTTTTCTCCTGGCTTCATGATTGCCAGTTTTCAACCATCGCCATTCGCAGTGAATGGGAGTAAACAATAATTTTTTTGAACAAATCATGCCTTTGAAGCATATTTACTCTGATCGTTTCTTTGTTTTAAAACTTCACAGTCATCGGGTGTCCATCATGACCTGAGTGGCCATTTTGCATTATGCTCACCATATATCGAAACTTCAAGAAAAAATTTGCACAATTTGTGCAAAGCTTATGTAAAGCCAGGTTAGCACTTTGGCTGGTCTTGTGGTTTAAGTTGATTAATTATGGTGACATCCAGTCTTACAGAATGAAGTAATGATGCACATTTGAACAAAATCCAGTAGATAGGAAAAAATGTGTGGTGATGTGAATGTGTCAATGGCAATGACAAGCAATCACAACATAGCAAAGCTCCGTTCAGGTACCCTGGGCATTTCCCTCGTATCACTTTGGTGTGCACTAAAAGAGAGTTCTTATTTGGGAAAAACATTAATGTTATTGATATAAGGCAGCAGATGTTTTCAAATGGCTGGTGTTGGGGCATTTCTCGCCTATGCAAGGTAGATGCCTTACATTCACTTGGTCTTGCGTATTTTTTACCCAGGTGTTCTACAGCATATGCATTTTTCCAGCTATGACAGAACAACAGCATACCTGTTTGCTATACATGGCTGTACAACTTACAGGGAATTATGGTATATTTGTGAATACATGGATGTACACCTTTAGCTGGAACACGTGTATTGAATGGAATGTGAAAGCATGAAAATTTGTCAAGCCCGTGACCTTTAAAATCAGTCAAGATCAAATCCATTTAAGTCTAACAAACACAGGAGTACCAAGATTTGTTTGCATGATGAATAAGAACCTCCTCTTAAAAAGTGTTTTTGGCGATCAAATTGGGCATATGCATGTATCGTGCACCTCTCTTGCTATGATCTCACCTTGTACACTATGGGAAACCTAGCGGCCCAGATTCCATCTGAATATTTTGATAGCACCTGAAAACGACAAAATACATGTACAATCTGTGCTTTTCCAATTGGCACTGGTCAGAGTGAGCGGTATCATATCCCAATCCATTAATCGGTTCTAATGAAATGTTATGAAAGAAATTTAATTATTTGCTTTCCATTGTGAATTAGTAGTTAGCACTACAGCTTATTTGTATTTTCATTTCCACAAAATATGCTGGAACGATCATTACACCTTCATATCAACGTGCTGTACTGAAATTCAAATGGGCTTTAATGTGCCCCCTTAAATCTGACGTGTTTTAAATGGTTAAAGTGGTCATAATTTAAAACTTGCAAGGCAAGCATCTCTTATCAGCTAAATTCTTGTGAGACAACATTTACAAGATCCTAAAATATGTTGACAGTTCATCAGGGCACACATTATCAGAATTGAGCAGCTTGCCCTTAGTTTTTCAAACAAGAAGACTACATCATGCAATGTTTTATCATTTAAATTGAACATACAATCACTCTCAACCTTTTTTAAAACAGGGCAAGTGATATCAATGCAGCAACTCAAGTAAAACGTGCAATCTAATAATCATTAGCACCCTGGATTTATTTTGGGGGTACTGGCTACCGTTAGGTGGCCTAAATTGAGCCCTGTCTGTACCATGTACGTGTTAGTCTTACAAATTTCCATTTTAAAACACACACCATTCGGACTTTGTGTTTTATTTCACTGCTGATTTCTCCATCATCAATAAAGCCACATGTTGAGGAGAGACCCCCTGAAGAGTGTCGGGACTTGTGACTGCCATCACTGGACGTTCTACGCTTCCGTACTGAAACAAAAACATTTTCCAATTAGTTCCTTTAAAGTGATATAGTGTTTCCTACTGCATCATGCATACCGTTGTGCATAATACATATATATGGAAAGTACTTAAGGTGGTTCAGCTATACCCCAATAAACTAATGCTACTATCCCCTTTAGGGCTAAACAAAACTAAAAGTATTCAAATTTAACCTAAGCAAAGTATACATTTTTTGAAAGGTCATGATCAGTAAGTTGCAAACAAATTAAAATTGGAATTCTTTGATTTAAATAATAGTTGTATAGACAACCATTTCTTTGATCAGAAAGTATGAAATGGATAAACAAAAGTGGAAATAATTTCTAAATGTTTTCTTTCAAACTGCAAACTGTTTTCAGATAATTACTGGGTACATTTGTTGATAAAAAAGCATCGTATAGAATTTTGTTAAATCTTTGTTTGTTCTGCAGTTACAGTGCTTCAAAGCTGCTGCTTTTGTATGTTTTGGGTTTGTGAGATTTAGCCCTTCACAATTCCAAAACAAACGTCAATACAGAAAATTTATGGGATGCATTTTTAGCCTCCTGTGTTGGGAGTAATTCAGTGAAAACACATTACAATTTAGTTGAGCCAGTAACAAGTTATTTCCACATTTGTACACCCATGTCACATCACAATTTAGATCAAAGAAGAGGATGTTTACACAAAAAATGTACAAAAAGGGTCTGAATTTCATTACATTTAGGATCTGTTGATCATGGCCTTTTCAGAAACGTATACTTTGCTAAGGTTTAAATGAAAATTTTTCACTTTAATTAGCCAAAAAGGGGACAGTAGTCTAAGTTTACTGGAGCATGGCTGAACTGCCTTAAACGTGTTAAGGGAATATACTTTAGGGATGGTTCAACATTTTCATCATTTTTGAATTAGTACTTACAGTACGCAAGGGGGGAGGGGGTTAAATGGGTCTGTACACTTTCACAGGATATGGAAAATGATGGTCAATTTTTGGCCTGTTTTGTGCAATTCTGCTATGATTTGGGGGGAAAATCATCATTTTTAAAGTACAAATTTGGGAGGGAGGGAGGGGGTCATGAAATTTAGTACCCTAAGTACTAATTCAAAAATGATGATATGTTGAACTATCCCTTACAAAGAAGCATTAAGGTGGTATTATCAGTTGGCAAGTTTTCAAATGGACTGGTGGGGTCATAGGAAACAGAAACTTGTTGGTCCAAATTTATGCCATCCTGTGGAACATAAATATAGTTGGTCCTACTTAAATTACTCTGACATGTCCTGTCTTAATTAAGACATTTCAAGCTTTTGCAGGTACACACATACATTGGTGTAGATATATAGTCATGCTGCTGCCAGCCTGCCACCAGGGTGTTCTGGAAACATGCCAAAACACTTAAATTTTGCCTCCTAAGTAGACCAAGCTTCATATTATCTCTACTGCATTGTGGAGTGGGTCAAATATGGAGATCAGTCTGTACAAGTTACTACAACGTGCAAGAAACCTTTTAGTATCACCAGGTTATTCGACAAACTTATGCAGCTGTAAATTAGCCCTTTCCACTTGAATTATGACTGAATCAACAGCTTTCCTTGGCATGGGTTGGGCACTGACAAAACCTTGCCATAAAGCACTAAGAGAGAAGCAACCATGATTGGCCACATGCTAAATTTTAAATTATAAACATGGGACTTACAAAATCAGTTTTCCTTTTTTTCTGAGCTGTAGTCCTAAGGGTAAGTTATTTTGCTATCTTTCCTAACCCACTGAACACTGTAACTCTCATTTGTCCATCTATTTAAATCCAATTTCTGTTAGCAACTGTTTGGTTGCATCAAGGACATATGCTTTACAAATTCAAACCCAACCTAAAATACACCGATGGTAATTTCATGTGTATACCGGTCATACAGAGTGGTCCCCCTCTTCTAAGGCCACCCCAAGTGCATCAGAAATGCTACCTTGTGAAAAGGGTGGTCTCTCTTCCGACTTTGGGGGTAGGGGGGGGCCTCAGAATAGGGAGTCCACTGTACATAAACATTGGAACATGCACGACAGTAGGAATTATAATCCCTCCAAGACTGCAGCTATTTTTGCTGAATGAGACCATTCATTAATACTACCATTAGGACTTGATATATCTCTGTATTGATTGTATGACCGACGAGTCACTAACTCCTATTTCAGTGCCTAAAACAGGCCTGAAAACTTAGTGGTCCACCTGGACCAGTAAGTTGTACAGCAATATGGCAGACCAGAGCATCTTAAGTGATTCCCCCCCCCCCCCCCCCCCCCCGGAAATTTTTTTTGTTTGTAAATATTTTTCCTTTAAATAATTTTAAAGTTTGAAGTATTCCCATACATAACAGAAATCGTAAAGATGGCAGTGATGTAGGCGTGTCATGTACATCATATTACAGGATGTACAGGCAAGGTGCCTCCTATGTAGACCAAGCTCCATGTAATAATCTGTACTCAACAAGCAAGTAGAAACAACAGGGAACTTGGTCAGGTCTGCTTAGGACGCAAATACACAAGCCTTTACTTGGAAAATTTTGATTATCTGTGCTCTCTATGGTGACATCTGAGGGGATAGTTGGAGCCTTTTCCTCTTTTGTTCAAGGATAAAATGCTGCTATTAAATTGTTTGAAAATCTTAGTAGACTGGCTAAACCAGTAAGTTGAAGAGTTTAATAGACCACCTGAAAACTTATTGGTTTTGGGCAACTGGTCTAGTGTCTAATTTATGCTCTGCTATTTGCAGTCTGTTCGTAAAGTTTTTTCTCTTATCGGTCATTTCGCCCAAATTTCAAAAGTGCCAATACTTTAACATGCAACTTGCTAGCATTTTCTGTTGGTCCGGGGAATTTTTTATTGGTAAAAACTGACGGACCGGTACTTTTCGCATGGACTATATGTCAATAAAATTACTATTTTTATAAGAAATCACGATACTGTGTGGCATGAAGGAAATCTTTAAAAAAAGGCTTATCTATATGTCTGATACAATTTTTTTTTTCTCACATACAGTGGAAAATTTTAGCATTTCTAACAGTGTTGACAGTTGTCAAGGTTTGCTGTGCACTATATGTGCAACAACTCGCCATAATTGACACCAGCACCTTGTGAGCAGGTGAAGCCTTTGTAGATCCAACAGTAGTTTGACAGTTTGGCTTATACCTGTAGGTTCTTCAGGATTTTCAAGTCCTCTTCTTGCAGAAGCACCCCTTCCCCTTTTTCCATGCAATCTGAAGAGACCACCGGATAATTCTTCCAGTTCAACAATATCAGGAATGGAATGGATTAAATCTCCCAAAGTTGGGAACCCGAGTCTTTTGTGATTCAGCTGCTCTCCAAAGCGATGACTGAAAGCTGCATTGAACCCTGATGCAAGTATACCGCTGGGATATGAATATAAAAGTTCACGTATCTGTCCTCGCAAGAAAGGTGTCACCACTGCTGGACCCGGTGGCGGTGGTTGTGGCTTCGGCCTTAGGCTTTCACTCAGTTCTTTCTGCTCAGGTATAGACTTACCACTGGACTGGTTCATGTTAAGAATTTTAAATTGAGGGACATCTGATCTTGCTGGAGCATTATTTCGCCTTCTACCTCTTTGAGCAAATCTTGTGGGTGCACTGGGTGGCATGCGAGTTTCCTTGGCCGAAATCCTCCCAATTAATCTTCTTGCTGGTGCTTTTGTTTTTTGTCTGGAAACCATCTTTTCAATATGTTTGGTGGTGTCATTGGACACCCCCCTTAGAATCAAAACACCCTTTTCCCATGACGGTCGTACAATGTCTGGGATATCTTTAAGAAAGTCTTCTGGGGTTGGGTACCCAAGTTCGCGGAAAGGAAAGACGCTCCCTAGGATGTCTGTGAAGTCCCTGGCCAGTTCCCGGACTGTCCTCCCATGAGGAGCTGACAGCAACAGGGCCCTTATCTGTTTCTTCGTCTCTTCTCGTAGCTTTGTTTTGTCAGTCATATTGCAGTCTCTCCTTGATTTATATTATCATAGTCATTGTATCTTGATCTAAGGTTCTTCCTTGTAAACTTAGAGGACAAGTACGAATATCCGTGTTGTTCAACGCAGTTTCCTCACCAGCAAAACGCCAATGCCAGAGAAAATTCGTCTGTATCCACCATACTTTCCCGGTTTGCAATTGCGCATGCGTGCTGCACATGAGCTTCCTGACCCTGTATAGTTGTATAAATGGCCACCAGATGGCTCTTGCACACGACCTTGCTGCTTGTCCCACTTGACTCGTCAAGTGCTTTCTCAAATCCGTTTTCGAGGACCCCGCAAAGCCTAGGTGACCACGTTGATACTCGGTTCTCAATATCAACATTTTGACCATCATTCAGTATTCAATAAGTTTTCTCTTTATTCGATAAAACGTAAAACCGGACACATTCACTGTGTGACCAACATGGGAAAAGTGCATGCTGATTGAGTGATTCTCATGGGGATTTGGACCTATATACAGGCTATACCCGTTCATGTAAACGTCAGAAATTGTTTGAAAATTCCGAAGATAATATTGAGAGACCCAGAAGAAACTGTAATACCCGGAAGATATAATGAAACAATTCATGATATCCTCTTTTGAAATAATAAAGTACCGATTTCCCACACAAACGTAAAAAAAAGTCGATTATGTGTAAGGCATAAAATTCCTGTTTTAATAAATGGAAAGTGCGTGCCAGACTTAATTATTAAGAAACAAAATACCAGGCTTTAATAAAGGTTTTGTAAGTTATGTAAAAAGTGATATCATTAACAGCTAGGAGTCACTGCGTATATACCTGCTGTGTTTATGATAGTCGTATCTGCCATTACAATAATAGCAGATCTGGATACAATCATTCTCTCATATTGTTTCTTATTACAGAGTAAGAAACATTGTGAATACCACTTGAAAATTTGTAACAAAATTTAGTTGTGTACTAACGCTTGCGCACGGTTGCAGTGTCAATGTAAAAGAAAATTTTCATTTTGATATAGCTTTTATGGTGGCCTCCATTACAGCGACTCAATTGGGGTTTAAAGGACCTACGGGGTGAATCATATTCTAAAGTGTATTTATGCACGTCTTCACACCGCAACCACGCCCAACTCAAACACATAACTGGATTTCAAAGGTCACGTGTTTCCAGTGACGTTTTATTAATTTATACCTTATGATAATAATTCAAACCTTATTTCAAGTATTCAGTTAATCATACATCCCCAATATACTTTGTCATTGCACACAAACCCTCAAAATACTGATCATATACCACATGTGTTTAAAGTCACATACACATTACTATAAACCTCAAATGGTCCTTGCACATAATTACACCTAAAATACTTCACAAATATTACTTGTGTAAAACTTCATTCATAAAATTGAATGTTCACCTAACTATTCTACCTCTACTGGAATTCATTCACCTTAAAAGTTTGTGGATAATCTCATTTTAATACTCTATACAAATCAGCAGGCCTTAAAGTGAGAGTCCTTTCTGAAATTAAGGGGGCCAACCTACCCTTTTCACCTTTATTTATCCAATACCTTTTC
Source organism: Hermodice carunculata (assembly GCA_964020975.1). Lineage (NCBI taxonomy): Eukaryota > Metazoa > Annelida > Polychaeta > Eunicida > Amphinomidae > Hermodice > Hermodice carunculata. The sequence continues at coordinate 8,911,449 of OZ026625.1, read as the reverse complement.
GATATATTCAGAGCAACCTCAGGTCCATATTCAATGACGTCACTTTCATTGAAGCAGCATTATTTGTATGTCGGTGTGACTGTAAGACTGCTGTTAAAAAAACAAACAAACAAAAAACCCACTTGTAATCGACAAATATAATAGTAATTAATTTAAGCGAGAAGTATTAAAAAACACACACGCAAAGAAGAAACAAAGCGTATAGAAAGAAGTAAAGAAAAAAGGAAATACCGATAAAAAACTAAAGCATTTAAATTCAAAAAGTGCATTTTTTACCTTTTATCATATCAACTTTTTTTAAGTGGGTCTATGTCAAGATGGCTGTCAGCTGTGTAAAAGAGTGTTACGAGAGTTTAAGAGCTTTGTCGCCGTAAAGACAAGTTTTAAGGTAGTCGAGCTGTGATCGGATAAACTGCAAAGACTAGTTTTAGTATATTCGAGCTATGCCCCGTTAAGTCCACTATCTTCTGTCCACTTCCGTAAAGCTATAAAATTAACATATACATAAGCAAATGATACATTGTTGCAAATTAAGAATATGATCAACAGATCATAAATAAGATAAAATATATGATCCTTTCCCTTTTTTCCTTTTTGGTCTAAAAGGTCCTACAGGCCCACTCTAGGTAGAGTTAAAACTTGATTGGTATGACCTATGGTGTAGCTTGGATCAAGGAAAAGGAGTAGCAATACACACACTATCCTCCCTACAAGCGCAAGGATAATTTTTTGTTTCAGCATGTTAATGAAAATACACGTGGGGAGGAAAGTGATCAGCCGTCACCGCTAGATTTGATATGCACTATTGAGGAAGAAATGATCGAAAGCCTGGATTATTTGAGTCCGCTGGATGCAAGTGACTAATGTTTTAAATTTTGAATTAGGTAGGCTACATTGAACCTGCCAATAAATTTAAAACACGATAAATATATGAGAAAGCCAATTTACAACAACTGAGAGAAATGCTGGACATACATTATTAAGAAGAATTTGAAAGGCAAGGATGTCAAGATGAAGTCAACAAACAGTATAGTGTATTTCTACAGAAAAATAATGAAGGTATTGATGTATGTGTACCAAAGAAAACATTTGGAGGAAATGAGAGACCAAAGGTGAAATCAACTCCACCGGACTTGAAAATCCTAAACAGAATAAAAAAGAAGCACAGAGCTTGGCGAAGATTTATGGAAACAAAAAAGAGACAGGCACATTTGAAATATTGTAGGGAGACAGACCAAGTTAAAAGTTTAATCCGAAAGCAAAGGAAGGACTTTTGAAGAAAGGGTAGCAAAGGAAATCAAAGCCAATCCCAAACAAAGCTGGGCTTATGTATTAAAAGTCAAAAACCAAAACTGAAGGTGGAATACCCGACTAGGAACTTAGCACAGAAACAGGACCAGTATGGTCTAAAAAAATGATTTTAAAAAGGCGAATGGCTTGGCAGACTATTTGGCATTTGTATTCACAGAAGAACCTGAAGGTCCGATACCAAGATTGCCACAACTCCCAATAAGGAAAGAAATGAGTAAGCTGACAATAGATGAAGAAGAAGTCATGAAAAAATAAGACACATGGATTGAAGCCATCTAAAGCCCCGGTCCCTGACATGGTATGACCAAGGATGCTCAACGATATCTCAGCTGGATTGGCGAAACCATTATCCATCAAATACAAAACTTCATTGAGAAATAAAACTATCCCAGATATTTGGAAGAAAGCAGATATTACAACTTTACATAAGAAAGCAAGAAAAGACCCACCTGCAAACTACCATGCAGTGAGCTGAACAAGTGTACCTTGTAAAATCATGGAGTCAATAATACGAGATAAAATAATAATCCACATGAAGGTTAACAAACAACTTAGTAAACAGCAATACGGATTTATCGATGGTCACTCCACAGTAACCCAATTACTTAAAGTGCTTGACATGTGGACAGAAATTCTAGATAATGGAGGTCAAGTTGATACAGTTTTTATTGACTTCATGAAGGCATTTGATAAATGCCCCCACCGCAGGCTGATAGGTAAATGTGAAAGTTATGGAATCAGCATCGAAGTTGTAGGATGGTTGGATAACTTTCTCTCAAATAGGTCAAAACATTTATATATGAATGGAAAAAGTTCAAAGAGTACCCCAGTATCCAGTTGTATACCTCAAGGGTTAGTAATGGAACCGACATTGTTTATTATATACTATACTAATGACCTACCAAACATAGTTAATTTAAATTTGTTTTTATTTGTGGACGATAAAAAAATATTCCAACAGATTTCATCAAGGAAAGATATGGCTCTGCTACAGGAAAACCTAGATGCATTATCTGAATGGTACAAAAAAAAAGTAGTTGTAACTGCTCTACCCTGAAAAGTGTAAGTGTTGAATCTGGGGAAGGCAATTGTGGTAACATCATATTCAATGAGAGACATCGAAGATAATGTAGTCAACCTCCGAAAGACAAGTACTAGTGAAGAAAAGGATTTGGGTGTTATCATAGATGAAAAACTGTCCTCTGAAAAACACTTGATCGAAAAAGTGAATCTGGCTAATCGAAACATGGGAATCATTAGGAGGACATTTACATTTTTAGATGATACCACTTTAATTTTGGAATTTATATAAAGCCCAGGTCAGATCACATTTGGAGCACGCACATTCAGTTTGGAAACCATACAAAGCCAAGGATATAGACCTACTGGAAAAAGTGTAAAGTAGGGCTACAGGGCAGACACCAGGGTTTGTAGAACTGTCACACGAAGAGAGGCTGAAGAAATCGGGACTCTATACCTTGGCTAAAAGAACAATTCATTTTAAGAATGGGGATTTGGTCAAGTAGATATGTGCGTTTCCCATTTCAGCTAGGCGACTGGTGCCAAAGGCTGCAAGTTCGAGTCCCGATCGTTGCGAACATAAAATAGAAGTATATAAAATTCTAACAGGCTTAAAAGACCCAGAAACTGCACCAGACTTGCACCTACTTGGAGAAACTGACACAAGAGAAAATGAGGGAAAAAACTCAAAATACGAAGAGCCGAAGGGAACACAATTGCAGACAGAAGTTTTTTTTTACCCTCCGTGTTGCAGAAATTTGGAACAATTTACCACGGGATGTTGTGTGGGCAAAGTTACTAACCTCTTTATAATCAGAACTACAAACATTTTGAAGGGCATCTTTTGAAATGGAACTATCAATCTCATGACACTTACTAAGCAGTAAACAGACAGGAACTTTACGCTCAGATATGGCTATACAGGCTTTAATAAGCCTGCACCCATAATCCCTTTGCATTGTATTGTATTTCAATTCGTGACAAAATTCTGCTTTGTTCGGGAATTACGATGTGAAATCGGTATGCAAAAATGTGGATATAACTTATGACCGGTTCAACCATATTTATGTCTTGGTGCGAACCCAGACATTTTTCTTTCTTTCTTTCTTTCTTTTTTTCTTTCTTTCTTTCTTTCTTTCTTTCTTTCTTTCTTTCTTTCTTTCTTTCTTTCTTTCTTTCCTTCCGACCAAATTTGTCCGGAGTTTTCTCGGACTCCATTATTCCGAGAACCACCAAATTTATGCAAATTAGGGGCAACTGAAATTTTAAAGGCTCTGTATCTTCAAAACTATTATTGATAGACACAAAGTCCTAACTTATGCATGTGTATTGAACAAAAGTTCAAGAAGTGCAAGTGAATGTGGTAAGTCTAAAGCTTTTTGGCCATGTTAATAGTCTGAACATATCCGTGTGGAGGGGGAAAGGGGCACATTGTGTTGAATACAAAATGGTTTGTTACATTGACACAAAATAATTTAGACTCTAGTCATGAATTATATATATCAAATCAGATTCACATGTTGAGGTATTTAATGGAACAGTCATCACTCAATATTTTTTATGTTAAAAAGCTAATGATCACCATAAAAATGTATGTTTGGGCTGAGTGCGGCCACAAAATACTTCTGCTCACTGCTGATTGGTTAGAGATCTGGTTTTAGTTGGACAGGCTCCACTGAATACAAGCATAATTGACTCCTGCCTGCCTCTCAACGCTCAACTGAGGCTGGTGGAATACAGTGGTGCAGAGGACAATCTCCATGGGTTCACTGTGTCAGCACTGGACATGCATGTTTGCACAGCTGTGTTTGTATAGGGGGGGAAGCTGGTCACAGTGGCATTTTCCTGCTTAGATAACTACTGTCAGGCCATTTCTGTGTGTGGCTGGTGGCCCAGGATACCAGTCCAAAGGCCCTGGGTCTGCCAAAAAGGCAACAACAGCATCACCTTGAACAGGAACACAAATGACGAACTAGAAAAGAAGATTTGCTTCACAGCAAATCTGTCTGTGTGCCTTCAAAATGAGAACAGTTTGAAATGCTACACTTTGCCATTGTTCAATATAATCTAAATTTCATGTATTAGCCTAATTTTTATAAATTTCAATGCTCAGCTTTGGTTCTTGGTTCAAGGGATGTGGCCATGTCCCAAACTTATAAAGTAAAGTTTGAATGAAACTACTATCTATAATAGTTTTGAAACTATTCAACATTTTAATTTTGTTTATTTGCCTGAATTATAAGCCTAAAAGAACTTTGGTTTATTGTCCATTGGATGGGGCTATGGCACAAACCCATAAATTGAAGTAGGAATGGCACCTCTATCTACAATAGTTTTGAAACTATTCAAGATTTACATTTCGCATATTCACCTAATTTGCACAAATCAAAATCCTACAACTTTGGTTCATGGTTCATTGGATGTGGCTTTGCCACAAACCTATAAATTGAGGTTGGAATGGCATCTCTATGTACAATAGTTTTGGAGATATCAAACTTTCAGATTTTTCAATGCCCCTTATTAGCATAATTTGGAATTCTACAAGTATACTGTCCATTATAGTGGCAAGTGTCACAAAGGTATATATGCACATTGAAATTTTGAGTCCATCTGCAATAGTTTGGAAGACATAGTGCTTTTAAAATTTTTGTCACCTCTAACAATTTGCATAATTTTAAACATCATGACTGTCCCAAATGAGATGTACAATTTCACTGGTTATGTCAGTCACCATGGCAAGTTTGGTGTTTTTGGAAAAATTGTGTCTGAAAAAAACTCTGGACCAACTTGGTCACAAAGAAAGAAAAAAAGAAAGAAAAAAGAAAGAAAAAAGAAAGAAAGAAATTGGCCTTTTATTTCTTTGTAAATTTATCTGAGATGAAAGACCACCTGTCGTATGTGACCACTTTTGTCTGGCATTCATTGATTAGGGGTGGTCTTAAATTGCAAGTACCACTGTACAGTGAAACCTCTTTACAGTGACCACCCTTGTGACCAGAGAAAGTGCCCACTCCTAAGAGGGTCTGCCCTTCTGGGCAGTATTGATGAGCATATGTGCATGTACAGTGTACACATATTATAATTTAGAAAGATGTGTATACATGCAATACTAAACTGTCTTTTTTCCTTTATCACATAAACAAATTTTAACAGAAGCTGTCAGGAAACTACATAAACATGTACCTGTGAACCAACACAAAACTATACTGTCTCAGCATTGGCTATGAAGAACAGGCTTCATCTCACTGGTTACAAGAAAACAAAGAAAGGAAAGCGTCCACTGAGATGACACAAATATTTGCACTTCCCTGGTCTGGCGGACTCAGCTGTGCATGTTGTCTATTTTTAACAGAGGGTACCCTCAGGCTTGCTCTGCCTAGAAGTCTAGAGCTGTGAGTACCCTTGGGACTGATAAGCTCAGCAGACTGACATTGCCTCAGGCAAAAAAAGGCCAGCTAGGACACCAGTGGAAGCAAAAGCCTGCCTGGAACATATGGCAGCATGGAGTCAATCTGTTTCTGCATGAACAGAATGAGATACTCTCTATTTTATTGAGAGCCTCATTACACAGTTGTTGGGAGTCCCCCCACCCCACCCCACAATTTGCTACAAGAGCCAAACCTTCCGAAGCTTACACTCAGCATACATGGACAGAAAGCTGTGGGACAGGTTCAAGTTGATTAATTATGAATGCAAAATGGTTGCCTGGCACCATAGAGGTCAAGCAATAGGTCGTACAGCAAGTAGTTCAAGACCTGCATGTGGATCGGGGAGAAATTTGGTGACTTTAGCATACATTAAAATTCTCCAAGTTTTGTTTGTATGCTATTGGATTTACCCATTGTCTAAAACCTATATGTGTAAGTTAGAACTTTGTGCTTATCTGCAATAGTTTGGAATATATGGAGCTTTTAAAATTTTAATTGCCCCTAATTTGCATAATTTAAACATCATGACTATTCCAACCCAGGTGCTTAATTTCACCAGTAGGGGAGTCACCATAGCAAGTTTGATGATTGTGGGAATAATAGTGTCCGAGAAAAACTCCAGACAAATCTGGTCGTAAAGAAAGAAAGACAGAAAGAAAGAAAGAAAGAAAGAAAGAAAGAAAGAAAGAAAGAAAGAAAGAAAGAAAGACAGAATTCTTAGAAAAACAAAATGTCTGGGTTTGCACCCAGACATAATTAAGTGGTATTCATTGACAGCCAGTTAAAATGTGACATCGTTTGTTCAAGTGAAATGTGATTCTGCCCTTGGTTTGTTTAAACATATTTTATTCAAAGAATACATTTGGGAAGAAGGGTCAGGCATTATATTAATCCCTCTTGCTGCTGAAGAGACACTGACACTGGACAGATGGAACAGGACAATCTTGCAGCGCACAGCTCTACCAAGACGTCAACGAGTGGCAGTGCTGGAGCGCTGCATCAAGTTGAACAAATTTAAGTAGTACTCCGTAATTATACTCAAGAATGTGAATGCTTCGAGTGCATTTTGGCTACCCAAAGAACAATCTGGTAACCTGATATGCCCTACCCCAAAGATTTTAAGTTTTGCAGCAGTTAGACCAAACTAAGAACATTTAATTTTGTTGAAGGAAAGCAATTTTGCCTGAAAGTTGCCAAATGCCAAGCAATTCCCATCCCTGTATACTAGGCAGGTAGTGGGGCTTATTATGGTCGACAGTAATCAATTGTTTTCCGAAGTAGTCAACATTATCTGGTCAGAGAAAAACAGGATTAAGTCCACGTAAGTTAGTTAATCATGTAACACTTGCCGCCTTCACTTAAGTGATATAGCATTTCACTTCAGTGTAAATTAATACTACCTTAGTGAAACTGCATTTTTCATTTCACTTATATTCGGACGATGATGTGATGTTTGATACAATTGAAGAGATTGAAACTTCATTTAAGTATCAATTAATACAACTTAAGTTAAAACCAACATCACTGAAGTGATAATAAAACCTGCTTGCATATAATGTAGCTTATCTAAGTGAATAAAACTTTATTTCACATCGGTCAGGATAGGGAGAACATTAACCCGGAGGGCCTATTTGCTGACAATAAATAAGCATAGTCTGATACTTAAAGCCATTCAACAAAAAGTTTTCAAAATTACAGTAATTAGGAGTCTCACATCAGAGTAAAAAAATGTAAGTTTAAAGAATCAATTAGACCAGATATTGCACAACTTGGCAGGATACTACACATACTGCAAATGTGCATTATGCTTCAAAGCCTGCATGAAAGTGACACATGAACATCAAACTGCATGCCCATGAAAAGATGAAAATGGCAGTATCACTAAAAGTTACCTTTAAGCACTGTAGATTCATAGTTTGATCCAATACAAGACCAGTTTAGGCCAAATATTGGACCAAACTCTAATCCAACAATATTTCAAACTTAGTGTACCACCTACTAGAATTATACATAATGTTTTTCGAGATAATAATCATATGGAATTTTATATCTTTCAATTAATTTTAATTTAAAAATTTTCTTCAAAGTAAAGCATGTAAAGGTAGAGCCACTAGTACCATAAGCAATTGAGATTCTGACCTCCTCCACAGTCTTGCTAAATTTCATATAGATCAATAAAAAAAAATTAAGGATGCTGGACTGGTCACAAGATTTTCACATTTTGACCCATTTAGTACATAATACTGTAGGTGGCGCCACCAACACTGATTTTTGACATTGATTTTCATATACTTACTAAGTCCTATAAGTAATATGATTTTAATTCAGAAACTGTGGCATGCAGAGCATTCACAAAATGAGCCCTGTATACCAACTAGCCATTCGACCTGGACTTTCAACTTGGATCAAAAGACTGTTGCAGTTTGAAATTTGTACCCTGCATGCAGGTTCCCATACATCATGGTCTGTTTGTTCAAATTTGGTAATAACTTTCTGAGTTATCGAAGAAATGCACAAACTTGGGACAAACTCCAAAGTCCATAATCCTTGGGTCATGATGACCCCAAAAACTAGGTCACCGAGTACAGTTTTATGTACAATATATGTAATCAAGTGCAATTTTGATTTGGTGGCTCATTTCTCCAAGCAACACCCAGCTATCACAAAATCACCTCTTTCAACTTTACAGGCCTGGTGACCTCACACAAATATGTCAAGGTCACTGATATTATATGACATACTAGCATTGGACAAGGTTTATATATCCTATAAATTCGGCAATGGGCACCTAGCATGCCTAATTCTAACATCGAAAACTTTTTGAGAAATGGAATTTTAGATCTTTCAATACATTTTGGATCATGGTTTGTCAAGTTATAGGTGGCACTGCTAGAATCATATGCAACGGAGATTTTGACCTCCTCCACAATCTTACTAAATTTCATGAACATCTATAAAACATTAATGATGCTTGAGCGGTCACAGAATTCTAACATTTTGAGCCACATATATATATATACATATGCTGCAGGTGGTGCCACCAATATCAAACTAAACCTAAATTTCCATACACTTGATAAGTCCTGGATGTCATATGGGGCTATCTTGAAAACTGTATTGTGCTCACAAACAAAAATGTTTAGTGGCGGACAGCTGGATGGGCGAGATGGATGGACAGAAGGACGGACAGACATGAGTGATGCCATGAGCTCTGCAACCTATGGTCAGCAGAGCTAAAAAAAAAAGGCTGCGGCAAGTCTATTTTAAAACAATGTACTGAACTAAGTATCCAGACATATAAAGGAAATAATGAAAAGAGTGAGGGTCTAAAAAATAACTTTTATTTTATATATACATGTATCCATAGCATATTTACAGATAATCCAAATAATGGTCTGCACATAATCCTTTTGGCTGCTCTCCAGGTGTGGCTGGGAAGACAGTATAATACACAGCCGCATATCATACACATGTACTCATCATGTCTTTGGAGATACAATGGACACATAGTCGCTGCTGTTACTACAACAAATCACAGTGACTGTGATAACATCAACAGCCTGTCCACTTTTGTTTCAAGAAAACCTTATTTTGATTTCCATGTTTTTAACTAGGACTTTGAACGTGGTACATAGTCAGTTCTCACTGTACAAAAAACAAACACGTTTCTGCCTAGCAACATCAAATATCACCACGATGCTATTCCGCCATATCAATATCCTGGGTCATACTCTCTTCTGGTTTTGGAGATTTCATATCCTCATCTGTTTTCTTCTTTTTGTTCTTTGGTTGAGAAATTTCTGTCGAAACTGCAATTAACAGATGAATAATGTATCATTCACATTGAATATTTCACACACACACACACACACACACACACACACACACACACACACACACACACACACACACACACACACACACACACACACACACACACACACACACACACACACACACACACACACACACACACACACACACACACACACACACACACACACACACACACACACACACACACACACAGACAGTATTTTTACCTTCACAGATTCCTGGCACCCTCAACCCAATTCCTCATATTTTCTAACATGGAAGTTGCATTTGACCTTGCAGAAAAATAAAATCACTGCCAGTTAAAACTTGGGTGTAGGCTCTCCAAAGAAACACGGGAAACATTCCCTCCCTCTTCTTGTTCTTCAATTTTTGTACCACATGACAGGTACATGGATATAGCTCATAGAGTGTCTCTTTCATGTTTAGTTCTGCTTTAGGATTTACTATAGAGAACACCACGATAATCTGTCAAAATTTGACAAATAAGAAAATAGAAAGATTTTCTGGCATTAACCTGTCCCCTTTTAACTTATCAGAACTGGTCGCCATGTATTATCTGCTTGATTTCAACATGTAGTAATCAAAAAGAATTTGAACAAGAATTGTAGATGAGACCTATCAAGATAATATATGCCAGGTCAACAGCCTTCCTTGGTGTCGATTCAGCACTTTAGGAATGATGTTACCTGAGTCTGATTCCAAGAGGAAAGGGTTTATTAAAAAAAAGGAAGCATGCATACTTAATCATGTATACTGCAGACCTGCACTGGTCCTCTCAGTTGCTAGGCAACAGAAGTATGCTTTCCCCATGATGAGGGCACCAGTAATAGTTACAGGCATGCTACTTTACCATTCAGAAATAACACTTTTTATAGCAAACAAATGAAGTACTTCAATTTTTTTTAGCATCCTACAATGTATATGTTTGAAAACTTGGTGAATAACTTTTTTGTAAGCCTTCTGCTTGCTCAAGTTGTTATAGCCTGCCTGTCTAGTTCCCTGCTGCAGCTTAGGTGGCAGCACAGGGTCCCAGTTCATATGATGACCTGCCCATAATCATAATATCACTCACTTTCCATTTGGTTTTTCTCTGTCTGCATGTGTTTTAGCTGTTTCAGCAGTTTCCTCCTTTTTTTCCCAGACAGTGTGATATTTGCTCGAGGACTGGTTCTGTACAAACAAACATGTAACATGTACATATATTATGACTGCATTTTTCACATCGTCTAAACAATGTCGAGTCCTATTTTTCAGTTTGAAGGTATGAATACACCATTGCGGCCAATCAGGTGCAGGTTACCGCACTAAATAGTTCTTGGTTGTCGTGTGCTGACACCTTTGGGGGCCATTTACCTGTAATTAACCCACTGTTTCAGCTAGACTATTACATGAGCTTATCAGCCTGTTTGTGTTGTATGGTTTGACAGATATTTTTTCCATGAAGAGTTTTATAAACAGAGGGCAAATCACATATTCATACGCAGTGACGTAATGCTGGCAAGCCGTGCTCGGAGCACGTGTTTCCTGGCTATGACAGGTAAACACTGGCATAACTTTTGATTCTATCTATAGACTCGCCTTTTTTATTTTGAATGTTTTCAATGAAAGGTGTCTGCACAACACCAACTGCATACTTTATTTTAAAAAGTGACGCAACAAAAGTTATATGCCTTTATGCTAATATGAGAATATACAGTAAATATAATGGTGGTTTCATCCCTGAAGGAAAACTGATGCTGACAGATGAAATTTTAAAATTTCACCTTCATGTCAAATTTATTTGCTCTAAATGTTGCCTTACCACTTATATTTGTCAGATCAAACCATTTTAGATGGCTATCTTTATTTGTTTATGTAAAATAAAAGAATTAAATTGTGTCAATGGTTTACAATAGGGTACATTGCTGGATTTTCATGTATTAACCAAACCAACAATGATATTTGCATATTTTGGGGAAAAATGAAGAAAGAGTGACTTTTAAATTGATATTCAGGTTAAATTCTCCATTTTAAAAGAAGATTGAATGGGGATGAATGATATTTCAAAGGAAAATATGTTGAAATTGACTTTAATCTTTGCATATTTAAAAACAGCTGAAAAATCTCCCAACTACTTGATAAATGAAGATGGAAACTAGGAAGGATAACAAAGTGATCATAATGGCCTTGTAACCACTTGATGGTAGAAATAAGACTGATATATATGTGTACAAACAAGTGTGTATCATCAATAGTTAAAATTTTATTAGAGCAACAATAAGGCAGTTTGTACCACTCAGCAGCCATCATTTTTAAGGGGGGGGGGGGGGGGGTGGTATCAAGGTCAATGTAGGTTCACTGACCAGGTTTTTTCTGGCAAGCTGTATTATTTTGTTACAAACAAATAATAATAATGTAACCCAAGTGAAAAAAATTAAGATGAAATCAAATTTTTGAAGAAAAAATAATGAATTTTATTGATTGGTGGGGTCAGATCAAAACACTTAAAATTGCATTTGGAATCCATTGTGATAGTGCATAGAAAAGGTGTTATATTTCCAAAAGTATATCAGTTAGGTGAATTTTCTTTTCACAGTATTACACTTGTATGGGTCAGTATTGCATATGCATAATTAACATGAATATTAATTGTCATTTGCATAATGAAGGTATGAATACACCATTGCGGCCAATCAGGTGCAGGTTACCGCACTAAATAGTTCTTGGTTGTCGTGTGCTGACACCTTTGGGGGCCATTTACCTGTAATTAACCCACTGTTTCAGCTAGACTATTACATGAGCTTATCAGCCTGTTTGTGTTGTATGGTTTGACAGATATTTTTTCCATGAAGAGTTTTATAAACAGAGGGCAAATCACATATTCATACGCAGTGACGTAATGCTGGCAAGCCGTGCTCGGAGCACGTGTTTCCTGGCTATGACAGGTAAACACTGGCATAACTTTTGATTCTATCTATAGACTCGCCTTTTTTATTTTGAATGTTTTCAATGAAAGGTGTCTGCACAACACCAACTGCATACTTTATTTTAAAAAGTGACGCAACAAAAGTTATATGCCTTTATGCTAATATGAGAATATACAGTAAATATAATGGTGGTTTCATCCCTGAAGAGAACAGTGTGTTTCCCAGACAGTTCCATTTTTTCATGCAAGAAACAAACTTACTTTTTGAAATATTACCCTTTGGGATGCCAGACAACAATGAGCACTTCATAGTGTTATTTGCATATGATTTGCTCATTTGCATATCAAAATAAATCCCTTTGAAGCTTCATGTATAAAAGAGAAATTTTAAGTAATTGATTACTCTCAAGTGCTGCCCTCTGGTGTCCTAAGTTCCATTCATGATCAGCAATCTCTTCATTTTGATTAGCCATGAATTTACTTATTCTGTGCCTGTTGCTATAGGAAATATCTTTAGTGGAGGGTTTGGAATGTCTGCCATGGGTACATGGGGAGACATAATTGCCACATGCTCAACTTATTCTGTTCGATTTGGTCTGGCTCGAGAATGTTAAGATAGAATTATTTATATAGCAACAAGCCATCCATTCTCTTGCTTCACAGCTACATGTGTATTGGTGATGTATCATGTTCAGAACTTGTGTGACACTGTGATTGCCAAATTCAAGAAATCCTAGAGATGTAGAGCCCTACACTTTCATGATTCTCATGTGGTCTATTCAGACAAGAGTATTGATTACTTTACAGACGTAGCCTCAAACTACCTTCTCTTCTTCAGGTGATGCACCGTTATAAGCTCAGGATCTGCAACATCTCCCACAGTTTGTCCATGTACTCTCTTCTTCTCCGCTCTCTTCAGACGATGCAACCGCCAAATCTTCTTATGACCTTTCTGTAGGGACAGCAAACAACAAAGCATTGGTATCCTACCTGTGGATTCAGACCTCTGTACAAATGGCGATAACAGTGCTAAGTAAAGAGCTAAGAGGCCACTGGTGATTTAAAATTTAATAACAACCCAAAGGGCACAAAAGAAACCTAAATGCACCCCGAAACTCTCTTTCTTAATTTAATGAATAATAATTTCCTAGCATGCACTGCTTATACATCTTGTTTGGTGATATCTCTACACTACTTGGTGATATTGCTATATCAGTTAGGGATATCTCTAAATGATTTAGTGATATCAAAGATTTAAGGTGATCAGTAATTGAGACCATTCAGGGATATCGCCAAATGTCGAAATGATATCATGAAATGATTTGGCAATATAGCTAAATAATTTGAGTATTACATAAAGTTTTGACCACTAGTCAGTATTCAATAAGTTTTCTGCCTATACTATAAACAACTGTGAAATTGGGCAGGGCTTGTACATCCATTTTATTAAAAAAAACATAAAATCAACATGATCAAACATAAAAGATATCAGGTTTGTTTTTAAATTTCTGACACAAAAAATACAGAAAATTGTGAGAAGTCTTTTGCAGTATTTGATATGTCTTTTGTAAAATAAGTGTTGATATTCAATAACTGTCAACCCTCACCTTTGCGTTGGGTTGACATTCCCAACCTTGGGTTCACCTCTCTTCATGTTACCTAGGTCCAGGGGTACTATTTATATAATGTCAGTCCAGTCTCAAATTCAAGTGCTATTCTAACAGAAACATCGTATGCAAATTTTTCTTTTCCAAAAGTTAATATACAATTACATATGCCAATACAAACTATTTTTTTCCTTGTCAATTCAATTCAATTCAAATTTTCAAGTCAGTAGCATTAATTAAAAAAACAAAACACCTAATGTCTGCTTCCACATACTACCATAGGTTGTTCATGTCCTGTCTTCATAATGTGGCAGCAACGTGAATGATCTTTAGTGCCCCCCCCCCCCCATTACCTGTTTATCAGGACTGCCCACTTCTTCATTTTCAGTCACCTCCACTTTTTATTTTATATTTTATTCTTTTTAAAATAACACATTCAAGTTTCAAACTTTGAGGAACATGGTCGATGTTCAATTAGGTCTGGTTCCATTAAATTTGATTGTATGGCTAGTCCACTACCGCAAGTTCTTAGTATAGGAGATGCCCAAGCTGCGGACAAAGCAATGATTTTCTTGGTTCTTCAAATCAAACATCATAAAGCCCTGGTTGGGCTCAGAGTGGACAGCAAGGCTCTTCACCAAATATTTGAACAAATCATGGATAAAGTGTAAGAGTAAAATCCTCCCTTACACCCTATAATTTGAAAAAAAAAAAAAATGTGATGATAAACATGGGCCTTATTTATCATGTCAATTTTTTTGTCATAGTGACTAGCTTTGATGATGTAAACAATGTCGGTGGATGGTAGATATATGTCATGATTTGAGGATTGTTAACCACATTTAGATAATTTTCATACTCAAATACAGTTTTGAAAGTTCTATAACATCTCAGTTTGTTACCAGCCAAATTGTTACTTTCATTCTTGTTAAGTCTTTCTGTCCATTGCTTAATGTACTCTTTCTTCATATTACTAATAACATCATACATATCTGCATTTTCTTTTCCAAATTCCCTTCTATATTTCATTATAATGTTATTCACATTGTATGACTAAGTAATCTTAAGGTTAATCATGCCATACTCTGCCCGTGCAGTTTGATACTATGTACTTGAAGCATGGTCCATGGCCATCACAATGCGTTCAGTAACTGCATGGACACAAAACCTCTTCACACCCTGTTCACAACACTTTATTAACCAGTCTTGGGCCTTGGCACAGTCACAGAGTAACTCATCCCTTTTTGAATAATATTTACACTTTTTGTGTGTGTGTTTTTTTTTTGTGTATCAATTTCTGGCTAGAAAATAACCTGTGCACCACATTGAATGACCATGTATACTTGGATATTCCATCCTCTTATTTAACTTATTTCCATTGGGGTCCTGTGATCAGTGGATGAGATGATAATAATGAAATGAGAGATGGTATACAATGAATATTGTAATATAATAGATACATAATAACTAAAACATATATAAATATGTAGTGATTATAGAAATACATGGTAACTAAAAATACATTGACTCTTGATATATGCATGTTGTATATTAATACAAATATTTTAAAATACATAAATGTATATCTCATGCAAAATATTCATGGGTATGTATAGTTTTGTGTTCATCAGTATAATCATTTATAATTATAAATAAATAAGAGGTAGGTACTGCCAGTTACATTATTTATCAATCTAGTAATATATAAAGGGGCTGTCCTCCTCTGTTGCTGCTTTTTCCAATAAACATTTTTTGACTGCTGTTTTAAAATTTTGAAGGCTGTTGCAGGTTTTCACGCTTTCCGGTAAAGAATTCCATTCTTGAATTGCTGAAAAATAAAAAGTGCTCTTTGCAGGACCAGTTACTTTGGGAACATAGAAGTTTGTGGAGCTGTTTCGTGTATTATACCTATGCTGATGTTGAATTTGATTAAAGCGTTGAGACAGATATTGTGGGGCTGTGCCATGAGCAATTTTGAACACATGATTTAATTTTAGTTGTTTTACTCTATCAGATACTTTCAGCACAGACAAACTGTTCAATTCATCGAATTGAATTCAGTTGAATTATTAATGTTTGTGTTTGTTGAATGTATAACTTAACACACCAAATGCAAACATTTTGATGTAACATTAGTACTGTTGCTTGTAACTATAGCTATGGCCTCCAGAAGGCGCTATTTTGCAATAACATTTCTCGTGCCTCCATGCTTGACCTGTTGATGTATATGTACACGATGCATCGTCATCGACATAGGATACATGCATTATTGCATAGTATGCTGCATAATAATAATAATAATAATAATAATAATAATACTGTGGCTCTCCGCTTGTCTGCCGTGGTCCTGTGTCACTCTGTGACACAGGTGGCCTAGGAAAAAAAAAAAAAATCCATCCCTCTCACACCCTATCCCCGCCTCTAACTTATTCTAAGGCTCAGGCTTTTCCCATGGGAGCCCCCATGGGAGCCCTTATAAGGGCTACCACCATTCCCATTCCTTCCCCTCCCTGTACTCTGGGATTTTAATTTAACCTGTTGCCTTCTAACTCTATTATTTCATTCATTTTCTCCCAGCATCCTACCAGGTATTCCTGTACATTTTTATTACCTTTCCTGCCTCCCAGAAAGCCACCTTTCATACCTAAAATCCATGCTTATACGTTCCTCTTCCTCATAGCCATTTAAATTTATCTTTCATTAATCATGATCAGACCAGCTTCGGTTTAGTTTTGTATTTTGCCACCAGAGCAAAAGAAAATACATACCGATCGTGTTCTGTTGCTCATTTGACCATGAACACCCATAACTGTGCAATATTTTGATGAACACCTGCGACTATTAAAATTCTGTGACCAGTTGGTTTCGTCCACGTGCACTTTTTTGTACCCACTTGATTCAGGACCCTTGATTCACTTGATTGTGCTGCAATTCGGTCTACATCCGGAATTCAATATATCGTAAGATAGTGTTATTTAAATGAGACATATTTGATAAATTTTCTTCAATAGCCTGTTTTAAGTAATTAAGAATAGTTCGATTTCATAAGAAATTGGAGAACAAATTGTGACAATGATCCAAACATCTCATCGTGTATCTTTCTTTTAACGACATAAGCTACGCTTTACGGCATCAAGATCTCGAGAGAGGGAGTGCTTCAAAATGGCTTGGTGGTCAGTGGTACAGGTGCTCTTCGTTGGGTTCCTTGTGGCATTCCCTTTTTTGTGGATGCTGAGCTCTTCCTTCAGGTATCAAGTCAAATTCATTGTGTACTACGCAATTGTACTGGCTGTTGCTACAATCATCATTCCAATTGCTGCTTTTCGGCCTGGGGATGCACGGAATAGCAGGTAAGTTATCGGCAGGGACCTTGCCAGGGAGCACCGTGCGGGCTGTCAAATCTGACAGCATCGCACTCGAGCCAGTGAGAGCGTACGCTTTTGTTGACATTGGACACGCTGACATAGATCCATGTGTTGATGATTGATTCAACTGTCCTGTCCGCTGCAGTGGGCTGAGAGCCACTGGATTTAGTTCAAAGTCTGAAGGTTTTACATTTTATCGTGACTGGGACTTCAGAACAGTTGCAATCAAATGAGTGATAAATATAGGATAAATGATAAAATAATGTAGCAACATGTGTGCTCATGCAATGGGCCATAATACAGTAAGTACTGGTGACAGATTATATGTCATATAACTTAATGTTTGTGTTTTGTGACTTCACTGTAAACATGATGAAGGAGCTACATGTATATAAAATTATTGTGGTTTTTCTTACTTTTATTTCGTTGGAATAGTTGGTTGCTAAAAAAAAACCCCAATAATTTAAAAACATCCCACATGGATCATGTCAGACATGTTATTGAACTATGCAGTAAAAGAATCACGACAGGCATGTAATGTGCATTTGCCTCCGAAGCAGACCTAAGCTGGGTATTTTCTCTACTCTGCTGGGTTGTAACACAGAATTTGGTCTGCTTTGCAGGCAGTATATGCATATACAAATTGCACAATCACTGAGTTACATCAATATGCTAGAAAAAAAAAAAAAAAAATAAAAAAAAAAAAATAGTAAAACAAACACATGAAACAGGCAAGTGAAAATACATACAAATATATGACAAAGTTCTATGCATAGTGTCTCTAAGATTGACAAAGACTCAATACAGAAAGTTGCCCTTGTATCGTTGACATTGATAAATGTTGTAATTCTTGGACTACCTTATTCATAGAAACAGATGCACAATGTACTTTTAACAAAGAAATTGAGCCGTGGTGAAATAGCAGACAACACTAAGGCTGGTATGCTAAGGTGAAGTGAAGAGCCCTAGATGTCAAAGAAACTAAATATGCAAATGACCGCATTAAAAGATTTTTGAAAGAATAGTTGAGTGGTGGCCTCCCCATTGTGTTTTGGGCTCCTGCCCCATCTTCAGGGTGTTGGAGGCTACCCACCATTTCTTACCATTTTTACAAGGTTTGAGGGAATTGATACTTCTTTTTAGATACTGTAGTTCTAGAAATTTGGCTTCCATTAAAATATTCAAACCTAAAATTAACTAATGCGTCCTACACCAAGAAAGTTCTTTGAACTGAAATGTCTCCCCGCGTACAACGGGGGGACATATTGTTTTTGCGTCCGTTTCTTCTTCTTGTTCTTCAACACATTGTTGCATGTGTTGCGGACATGTTAACTCAAGAAAGATTTGACTTGGGAAGGTGAAATTTTTTGTGAAGATGTTCCGATATAAAACCTTGCTTGGGATTGCAGATGGGTGACCTTGACATATTTTTCAAGGTCACGTGCATGTCATGTAAAATTGACGCAGATGCAATAACTCTGCAAGGATTTGACTTAGGAGGTTGAAATTTTGCATGATTATGTACCATAATATGAACTAGGTTGGGATTGTAGATGGGTTACCTTGACCTATTTTCAAGGTCACACGGCCACTTTTTAAAAATCATTGCAGATGCACTCGAGAAAGATTTGACTTAAAGAGGTTGACATTTTGTGTGATTATGTTTCTATGTA
Organism: Hermodice carunculata; assembly: GCA_964020975.1. Classification (NCBI taxonomy): domain Eukaryota; kingdom Metazoa; phylum Annelida; class Polychaeta; order Eunicida; family Amphinomidae; genus Hermodice; species Hermodice carunculata. The sequence continues at coordinate 8,892,303 of OZ026625.1, read as the reverse complement.
AGACTTTTGTAAGACCTCGCTTGTGACTGCAAATGTATGACCTTGACCTATTTTTCAAGGTCACATGGGTATTTCGTCTAAAAGCAACGTTTTGAAATGTCAATAAAGAGTGTACCTTCACCATATCTGTAGATTATTGGAATCAGTATTCCTATTTATAAGAATAAGGGTTACAAGAGTAAGGGAGCACGGGGAGACATTTGGTTTTCTGTCGGAAAATCAGCCTGTTATAGTTTATAATATAAGCAATAGATATATGTGACTGGTGCCAAAGGTTGCAAGTTTGAGTCCCACTTGTTCCGAACATGAAAAATATATTACTGGCATTTCCTTAATACTGGTGGATTTAAGTCACTGATTCTGGAAATAAATCCTGTCTCAGTAAATATACTGCATAACCGTGTTGATATGGCACTTGCACATATCTACCTCCATTGAAACATTCTTTTTAAGAATGGGGATTTGGTCCAGTGGATATGTGCGTTTCCCATTTCAGCTAGGCGACTGGTGCCAAAGGTTGCAATTTTGAGTCCCGCTTGTTCCAAACATAAAAAATATCTGCAAAGTTCCTTGAACATTATAATATTGGCAATAGATACATGTGCATGTATCTATCTGTTAAGCATATAATAATATATAACCATGAGGTCAAAGAATAAGGTAAAATCCTTAGTGCATTTTTCTGGTGACTAGCAATTTTTGTATATTGGCTAATACCTTCTTGGTCAGATTCATGTCAAACTTGGTGGGGATGTAACATGTACATCAGATCTACCATCTGTATTTAAATGGTTATGCTCCATTGATTTTCGGATTTTTAATGTCTTTTTAGTGTAATTTTGCATTCCTACCGATTACCATGTACATGTAATTCAACAGGGTCTGCAATGGTAGTTCACATTTCAAAACTGTTAGCCAGATTCACTTGAAACTTTTGGTACAGATACTCCATAGACTTTGGAAATTTTTTTCATATGATTGTGGATGACCTTTAGGTCAAAGGTCAAGGTCACAATGCCTTACAAAATCAAACGGTTTTCCTGTCACATCTGCAAATGAGTCTGATTGAAGTCCATCAAACTTTATCATTATTTGCCCAGGTGAGACTTCCCTTAAATTTGCTAAGAGATTACCTTGAGGTCAAAGGTCAAGGTCAAACTCTCTGCAAAAGAATGGTGACTCTCTTAGAGGGGATGTCTTCCAGTGAGAGGCACCTGCTCATGCAATGCAAAATGTTTTTTATACAAAAAACTCGCTTCTAGTTATAGTTGGTTTAAGCCTTCACTTTGGGGGTAAACATGCCCTGTCTTGTTTCATCGAAATGTCTATACATGTATTGCCTCTTGTATGTACCTGTGTATCCAAACTTGCACGGATTAGTATGATCTGGGTGTATAGGAACACCTTGTGACATACATGTATGTGTATATTTTTTCATGAATTCAGTTACAGTATGTACTTAAAATAGAATGATAAAGTATTGTGTTGTGCCCAAGGACCTTGTTATTTGCATTATTATAAGAGGAGTCAAGTGGACTGACATTCCTTACATGGCTGAGGACAAAGATTTCTATTTTCATGAGTGTCACAATGACATTTATTTGTGAATTCATTCAGGTTTATTCTGAACATTTACAGTATTGTACATTGTCTTCCCTATGAGGGCATTTGAGATGAGCCCAGATTGGAGTAAAGGCAGTGTAAATTTCAATGCTGTCAGGGTGGAGTTTTCAACTGGACCTTTCTAGTACATATGGCTTCGTGCCATGGATGCAAGACAAATTTATCATCAGCTTTTCAATATCTTGCAGAATGTTTTACTTGTTGACTTGGAGTCTTTCACTGTGCGAGACATTTTTATGCAACTAATACTATTATATTAATTATAATAGTTCAAACGTAAATTCAAATTTAAAACTACATTTTATTTGTATGCAGTATGTGGGAAGCTATAGGTGTCAGATCGCATGGACATATACACAGAAAGTTGTTGCCATGGCAGCTCAATTTTCTGTGCAAGGGATGCAGTCAATCATTTTTGCATAACAACTTCTAGTTTTGACTGAATGAGCAGGATAGGCCTCCATCCTGAAAATACATTATATTTTCTTCACCTTAAGTTACCTGTATCTTGAATAAAGGGACATTGTGTTAAATGGTTTATTGACACATGTACATATAATGTGCACTTCAAAAACAAATTCTAATGTGGCCATGTACTCCATTGGCCCCAATGCACATTGAAATGTATATACTGTAAATTGCTTTATTTTCGCATGTTTAAATTTTCACGGTTTTTGTATTTTTGACATTTCACTGTAGTTTTAATGTCACTGTTTTGGACACAATTCCCATTCAAACAATGTTAAAATACTATTTCAATGTGTTTTTATTTTCACGGTTTTGTGCCATCAGCGAAATAAGCGAAAATAAGAACACAGCGAAATTAAAGCAATTTACAGTACATGTATTCACTATTGTCTGTAGCTGAAGACAGAAAGGATGCCTTGCCTCTGTATTGTGTTCGTGTTTTCCTCATTTCAGTCTCTTACACACACTCATATGACAGCATTGTGTCACCTGAAGGCACGTTTTACTGGTCAGCCTGTGACTAATGGGGAAAGAGAGAATCTTACACGGCTGAGAGCGAGTGGCTCTGTTTCTCTCATGAGGGATCGTTGTTGGAGAGAAAAATAGTAACTCACTCTCAAGTCATGTAAAATTTTGTTCATTCTATGTTTAATTGTGTATTCATCCCCACAAAATATACCCTATGCCTATTTTCAATGTCGACCTAGCAGCCATGTTTGTTTACGTTCGCCGTAGTTATTCAACGACATATGTGACATATAATGAAACATCCCTCCATACATTTGATTTTGTCTGCATGTTCCTGCACAACAGCACTGATGAAGCACATCACAATTTAGTTGTAAGAATGTTTAGGTCATGTGATCTACACTAAGTTACTACTTTTGAATTTCACTCTAGAAAATGACAATTCACTCTTAAACAGAATAAATAATTTTTGGAACAAACTGAATTTAACTCTGTAAAAATTAAACTTGGTTCGGTTTGTTTGTATTGATTGTGTCCATATTGGGAAGGAATAATTCATGTGGTTAAAAAAAGATTAGGTTATGAGCTTTGAGTGGTTTTATTTAATTTTCATCAGTTAAGATGTACCCAGTGCATATAATAAATGATAGTTGCAGAGCCTAGGAATGGATATGGGGTATATACAAATACATTTTTTAGCTCTGCAGACCATAGGTCGCAGAGCTTATGCGATCACTCATGTACATCATTCTGTGTGTCCGTAAACATTTGCTTGTCAGCGTAATAGCATTGACATAATTTTAAGCCAGACTCTCTTCTCCCTTATTCAGCAACCATGTCATGTCTTGATTTGCTATGAGGAAGATCAGTGGGGTATTGCTCTACATGTAAATTGTCGGGGGGGGGGGGGGGGCACATGCAGTGGTTGTCAGGGCACTCAGTTGACAACTTAAGGGTTTGTCATTAGAATTCATGATAACTGATCAAAACTCTGACCCTGATCTTTTCAGGTAATGTGTATTTGTACTTGTCCAGCAATTTAACTTTTGTCAGTATTTTGGGACTTAGTAGAGGGTAAACTTTTGGTTATTTTGTACAAATGAAGGATTAAATTGCAATAATTTATCATGTGCTAGAAATTGTGGTTTTTCAGGCGTAAAGGGTACTCTTCCTAGACAACAGGCTGTATAGCTACATGTACCTGTCTTGAGAGACTACTCCAATGAGAGACCAGGGTTCAATATACAGGGCAAAAAACATATACATCCAATTCGTTGTAGAAAACCTGCTTTGATATTTTGTTGCCTATGCGTGACAGAATTGCAAAACTGCAGCTTTTTGTCCACCGTTAATGCCAAAGTTAGCCCTTGTTTTTTCAACTATTGTGTGCCATGTGTACAAACAGTGTCGAATATGGCAAAAATCTAACAGAGTGGAAGTTATAGTAGCATGGAAAAGCTTTACGAAAAAGTGTTGGCCCTTTCTAAAGGTTTTACCAGTAACAGTGAGTCAATAAAAATTCTGTTTTGTGAATGTAATAAAGTGATGTGATTGTGAAAACCCACATTTTAGTTAACATCTAGGACAGCATTTTTATTTTCAACATTTAATCAACAAGTGGAACACTTAGAAAAGAGACACACAAAACCCCATCTCTTATTATATGGGGGGGGGGGGCATGGGATATTGCTGACTGGGGGATGGGTGTTGGGAATTGGGAAATTATTTCATAAGCAATGACACCACTGGAATGTAAAGCACAAGAACTTGAAAATTTGCATTTTTGAATTAAAAAATATGCTGTCCTAAACGGTGACATATCCTAACTGTTGACATTTGAGTCAATATTTAGGACACATTTTTATTTCCAAATAAGAAGTAAGCCTAGTACATGCTAGTTCCCGTAAGTCATACGGACTAATCCTTCTCATTTCAAGTGGACTCATGCTTGATGAAGCCTTGAACCTTTTCTAAGGTTAACCATGCAGTAACAATGAATCGGTAAAAATGATGTTTTGTGAATGAAAAAAAGAGAGCGGGAGTAATATTTCACCTGGATTGGTATCGCTATATGATTGAGGAGGGGGACAGGTAACTTAGTAAAAGAGAAAGTATTGAGAATGCATATTTGTTGTGTTACTGTGAACCAATGGGGAAATAATTAAGAGAATGAGGAATGAAAGCAAGGGAGTTGTAAATATTTGACCGGGATTAATAAAGCTATACTGCCCAGGAAAAGAGAGGTCCCAAGAAAGTGGGAGCATTATTACCTGTGAAGTTCTATATTGTCAACATTTTATTGACAAGGCAACTACTCAGAGAAGGGGAAAGCTAGAAATCTACGCTGGGGAGTAGGAGGAGGAACATTGAGAGGTGATAGGGGAGAGGTGGGGTAAATATATATCAGCAATAAGATCACTGGAAAGTCAGACAAAGTTAATACAATTTGAGAGGAGTAGTACTGCATGTTTTTTTTTTTTCCATAGACTGACATACGAGTCTGACTCAACATTTAGGATAGCAGTAATAGCATCCTAATTACTGATATGATCTAATCACAGGCTGTACACAGGTACAACACAAGTAAATCACTGTGTGAATTGACAAGAGTTCATCACCATGGAATTGTCCACCAATTTTTCTTAGCATCATGACTTTTCACTCTTGTTTTGTTCTGTGTTACAGAATTGTTCCATTCGAACAAAATAATGTGTTGTGTTTAATCTTCATTGGGATGTTGCAGTCACCGATCATCAAAAAGCACGCCGCATGTTTATTAAACTGAGGCTTTGTCACCCTCTGCGTATTTTTCTTACTTTCTGCCATGACTTTTCACTCCTGTCTAATTCTGCGTTCGATAGTTATTACATCTGATCATTTTTATGAAACTACCATGCTAAACTGTAGTTTCTAGCTCCAGTAAATTGTACCGAGAATTTGGAATGTTATTCTCTCAATCCACATCTGCTTTTGGTGGCCCACATACATCTGATAGTCATTTCATTGGACAGTGAGTATGGTGAAGGATGTGCGATTAAATCCACAAATGACAAACCTTGAAACACCACTAAGAATGTTTCTTGTCGCTAACTTTGATGGGCATTCCTCGGAATAGTTTTGCATCAAGCAGGCTCTGTGGAACTTTCATAATCAGAATCATTCAGTTTTTTTACTGCATGTCACAATCATCGAACAAAATGATAGTACTCATTTCACCACCAGTTGTCTAAATGATAATGATAAAAAGTATCATAATAAAGATAGTTTTCCCATGTTTGGCCAGATATTTTGAGTTGCAACATTTGCAACACAGTTGAATTATTGCATCACAACTAAGCTAATTTTGTATAGCTCTTTGTGAAGCTTTTTGTGATGTGCATGAGGCTGGATGTATTGAACAATACAGAAAACCTCTTCCAGAGATTTTGGTACTTATCATGGTGTTTGTACCTCCTATGAGAGGCCACCCGTCGTTAAACACCACAGTTTGGCCATACCGAAGGGTGTCCTTTTAAGACAGGTTTCACTGTATTAGTTGTGCTGCATGTCCAGCTATACGATGCTGCCCTTTGCTCATGTATGCAGCACAACAAGGACAGAAAAACACTAACCTGTAAAAGGTATATATGTCAGATTAATAAATTATATAATTAGGTCAAATAAAAAATACTCGTGAGATTCAAGGATTGACTCATCATTTATCGCGTTGTTGTCTATACAAAACACACAGAAATTCAAGGTGCCTTATGCAGGTCATATATGTGGCAGACTGTTTATTTTGTCCAGAAAACTAGTGTGTAGCTTCGAAAAAAACGAAAAGAAAAGAAATGCCAAAGTTTTATGATGCCTTTTGATCATTCATGACTACCAGCATTATATTATACATGTATCTTCAAATTTTTTAGACCCCTGATACCTCAAATTTGAAGTATGAATCACATAATTATAAAACAAAGAATAAATGGTCAAAAATGTTTTTTCTCAGTTATATCATGTAATATTCAATATCTCTATTAATTACCTGTCCCCATTAAGATCCCCCTCCTGCTCTTCTGCCTCAAAAAATGCCAATGTTAGGTAAATATATAAAAAATTTACTATCAAATGCAAAACATAATGCAATATCTATTCTGAGTAGGTTTATTCTAGTTATGTAGGATTTTGGCAAAACATTTTTTTTTTTTTGAATGAAAAAAGGGCATAAAAACTTAAAATTGATCCAAAATAAGATCATGCAGACATGCATGGCAAGTTGAGCACTGTAACCATGGTAACGTTAAGTAATTTATTTCCCAAATAGGCCGTAACCATAACCAATGGCAAGGTTTTAACTCTCAGGAGCATTTCAACTGCACTACATATATATTTATTTCATAATCATAATTCCAGAAATACCCAAATTTGATGGACATTCTGCTCTTTGACTATTCTAGTAGGAATTTCAAATGTAGACCATATTGAAACGCTGCATGATAAGGATGTAATATTCAAAACACTAGTGTGAACTTGATTCATATGTTCAGAAAAATTCCCCAGCACTCTGGGTGCTGTGTTAAAATAAGTGAATACAAGTAGCCAGTTTGCTGAAATATCACTGCATCAATATGACTGGAACAGTCACAGTTATGCACGTGATAAATTTATTTTTAGAAAAAAAACAGACCTTAAATAATCAAACAGTCCATCACTGTGACTAGCTCAACCAAGGTCTCTGAATCATTTGTTGCTCACGTGATTTTCATCACAAGGCAAGCACAAAAAGAATCTTGATTTAAAATATGCATGGTCACCCAGCAACTGGCAAAAACCCGAGCATTACCCTATTAACTCAGTACCTCTGGGTATTTTGCAGTATATACGCTTCAACTTTCAAGTATAGATCAACAATGTGCATGGTACTGATGTTAAGTGATTTGGAATCAAAGTTAATGTTTGATTTTCTTGTGTTTACATAAAGAGAACTGGTTTGATCAGGAAATGTTCAATGTACTTTTGTGCATGTTCAGTGAACTATACCCTATTTTCCAACAATTCTTTTAAACTCTGAATGGTCAGTTGTATTAGCTGAGGTTAATGTATAGTCCATCTCCTATCAACAGCAGGCATTTTCAAAATATGGGCCAGATATTGCTTAAATTTGGTAGGTTTTTGTAAAGTTTCCTAACAATGATGGGAATTGGAGTAGCCAGGATATTTAAAGCTTTTAAAGTTTGAATTTATTTTGACTGTTAAGATGACATTTAATTCACCAAATAATCAGGAAACTGGCTTCAATTGGGCCGATGTCATCAACTGTTACAGTGTCACTCTCATGCAAGTGGAGGTGTGAGTGAGTCACTTATTAGGGTAATATTAATTATTAAGTCCAACTGATCTCATTTTCTGTCCATGTTCTCATAACAAGACAGGCACTGCAGCGACCCCTGTGCCCATCTACTTCTGCTTTATGTTTGTTGTAAGCAATGCAAAAAATACAAAAGCTGCCCTGTAACTCACAACCATTGCGCACCCCCCCCCCCCCCCCCAAGGAAAAACAAAAACAAAAAAACGTTTAAATCTGTTTGAAGACCCTGGTACAGCAGGGAAATAAAACTTCTTTATTATTTCTCATGCACATTAAGTGTTTGCTGTGACTGGTCAATAGATCTAGATTTGCAGGGGAAGTACATGCAGCTCCCCTCCCCTCCCCTCCCCCCCCCCCCGATTTTTGCAATGGACAGTCCATATTTTGCCTGCCAACTTTTGACAGTGTAGACAGGTACATATGCACATTATATTTTCATAACAGTTGAAAAATGTTTGTATGCATCATGAGAAAAACACAATATTGGTATTATTTCTAGTCATTTATTATAGGATAGAGCACAGTGTGTATACTTGGTTGTTTCTTTTTCACCTTGTTCACAGCTTTTAAACCATATAATTCAAGCCTCTACAATTCGCATGTCCACTAGCCCAGGACAAGTCTAATTTGAATCAGGGCTAGTTGTAATTTCAAAGTACTAGCCCTGGGGACAACCAGAAATTCAGATTTTTGAAATAGGATTCGTTTAGATGGGCAAGCAAGTTGGAACAGGGGGCTAGTAAGATCCCAGAACTACTAGCCCTGAGGGCTACAGGAGATAAAAAGAATTGTAGAACCCTGATATCTATTCCATACAACTTGAGTTCTAGAACAAAATTAAGGGCCCCACATGGGGGCTGTAATCAGTTCACAAAGAACATAAATGCACTCTTATGGCTAACAGTATTGGGTAAAATTATGATTCATGACAAATACAAAAATAACATTGTATGTACAATTGTACCATGATCACAAAAATAATCTCGTTTTGCAGGTCACAGGAAATGAAATTAAATCACAACACATCACAAAAAAACTTCTTGGTGGCTGGATAACAAGACGGGAGATACATATCTTTCTTGAGCATATATTTACTCTTGTTTTTTTATATATTGCATATCTTCAATCCTTAATGCCTCAAAATATGTTTATTGACTAAAACAATGAATGATGATTATAACTAGTATACCATAGTTCCTGTCATCAGTGGCTGTATTCATAAGGCAAATTAATTTCAAAATTCAGACTAGTATTCAAAAATTGAACTGTAACTAGGCTAACACTCATTTTGCATTTTGTGCATAGAAAATACTGTTCGTCATCCACATTCTTCTGACAAAGATGCTAATTAGTCTAGGACAAAAGTGTTCAAGACTTTCATTATGAGTTTATTCAAAGTGGACATACATATGTCAAAGAAAGAAAGAGTGGAAAAGTGTGTCTAGTGTTACCCTAGTTGCAGTCCAATTTTTCTTTTTTCTTTTCTTTTTCTTTTTTAAATTCGTCGAATTTTAAACTTAATTTGGTTTTATGAATATGGCCACATACCACTGTCATGAGAGACTGCTCTACAGATTCTCATCCTATCCCAGCTAGCATTAAAGATTGGATTAATATTGGCCCAACGTTGCCATGGGTGGTCTAGCATTGGGCCAATGTTGGGCCAACTTTTATTGTCAGCTCGGGGATGCTTTCCATGTTACGTGTTGTGATAGACCACCTGACCATCTTTTCGTGACAGGAGTGGTCTCTGGTGACAAGGACCACTGTAACATACGATAAACAGTCGGATAGTGAAGTCATGAGCACGTGTTTAGGGCAGTTAATGGCCATGCATAATTCAACAAATCTGAGTCTGAGGCAAGCCAATAAAGCATATTTGGCGGTTTCATCACAGTTGATGGTTTTAAAAGAATTGAAGCATGACCAAACCCTAATTGTGAGTCAAACTAAAACCGAAATTTGTTCAGTTTCAGTTTGTAGCCTATATACCTATCACTATGCCAACTGTTCTACACATAGTACCTGTCAAAAGTATAAAGACCACTCTGATGAAATCAAGAATCTATAGCATTCTATTCACCAGCTGAAATACATGTATTATGTCCACAGCAGGGACAATGTATTACCAAGGAGGGTACAGAAATAAACTACTCTCCTTGGTATAACAAAAGACTTCTGGCACATGTAAGGTTGTACTGTCTTTATCTTTATTGGCAGTCCAATGCATTTTCTTTTGCACAGTTAAAAGTACTTTATGGTAATCTTTACTGATACTGAGCATCTAGGGAAGAATTTAACTTGGACCAAACTGGAACCAAGTGTCAACTCCTGGTAGCTTTGGTCCCAGCAAAGCTAGACATTAAGCCTGTGGTCCAAAGCCTACAAGAATTAAATTAAGACCTGATAGGTGCAACTGATGGTCAACTGCCTTTTAAAATAGGTAACCAGGTGGCTGGTCAGTTGAGAAGAATATAATTTACAGGGCAGAAAGTGGTGACATGAGGGCAGCATTTAGGGGAATACAATGTGAAACATAATATTTTCATTGTGCAAAAACTACATAAAAATAAAGTTTAAAGTTTACATTATATGTACAATAAAATGGAAACAAATTTATTGATTGACTCTCATAATAAAATGGATACATTAAAAGGGGGCTTTGAGCAGTCTGCAGGTTTGTATAATGTACATGTACTGAGTATTTCACATGATGTCAGGTCTGACTTTGGGACTAAGTTGTGTAAATTTACAACAGTTTTTGCACATGTACATGCATTGTAACTTAGGTAAAAATATGTATAATCCTACAAAATATTCATGTTTGCACAATACACATTTCACATGTGCGATGAACACTCATTTAACACTTCATACAAATTTACATGTAAAATTACATTAAAAATTATTGAGGTAAAAATGTGCACACTGCATATTCACTTGTACATGTATTATGCATATGTAATACATTGTATATTAAAATTGATGACATTTTTAATGAGATCAATTCTGATATCTTTTACTCTGTGGGCCCTGAGAATTTCTTAATGCTCTGGCTTTAAAGCAAACATATCAAGTTGTGGGGTCCAGAGCATTAAGTTCATTCATAAAAATATATACAGCAGCTTCGTAATACTTGTTGAATGCATGAGCAATGTCTGATATACAGAGATCTCATACAGGTAATTTGCTTGCTGAATGGTACGGGCCAAAGCAGCACCACATCTACAATATGAATGTCCCATATCAGCAGTCACAAGATGGCAGCACCTTCTGATGTCAAAAGAGAAACCATGTATTTCCATTATGAACAATATGATCACTAAGCCATCTTTGTTTTAAAAATTTTCATGGCCTGATTTGCATATGTTTGAACCTTGTGATTTTATCAATATCACAGCGTCACTGTCATTGGCAGGGCTATAACCTGGCATACCAAATTTGGAAATTCTAGCTGTAGTGTTTGCACACATACCATACGAGTATTTAGTGGGGCCTAGCCACTTCAGTTTAGCACACGCTATACACACTCAGTATTGAGCAGTTGAATTTATTTTAGAGTATTCTTTTCTGAATACTGATTTCATATCAGACTTTGTCACACAATGTTACTTACGACATATCTGCATAATCATCTTCATCCACAATATGTATATATTCATTGTCATTACTTGAACTATGTTTATGTCCTGTTGTTACAGGTTCAACTTTGTTTACATTATCTGCCTCCAGGTGGTGCTCTGGGCTGGCTGTAGTGGTTTTGCTCAAATTGCTACTGGCACCATCAGTTGTCCGTTTGGGAAGAGGTGGAGGGAAGTGTTCATAGGCGTAGGAATAGGTGCCCTGTCTCTGTAACTCAGGTGGCATTTTCTTTTCATTGTTTGGAACTTTATTCAAGTCGTATGCAAGATTATTGATTGGTTGTATGTCTTCCTTTGGTTTCTCATTTGCCGTGTACCTGAAAATATGAAAAGGAAAAAGTGCAAACAATTCATCCATGTAACAAAGCTGAACAGGTCCAATCATCTCTCTTAGTGAATGAAGGTTTACACACACCCAAAAAATAAATTTAAAAAAAGGAAGGATAAGAGATGCCCATATTTTTAAAAATGATGCAAAAATATATGTATGTCTTGAATATTTTGGCCTTTCTTAACAGGAAACATATAAGTATAGTAGTGCCACTGGGCTTGGTGGTGACCCCTCCCCTAAGATGATGGGAAAAGGTTGCCATCTTTCTGGTGGTAAGTATATGTGAAACAAGAGGGTGTGGGGCCATGCACTTCCTCTTTTAGCGGTAAAGCAGACGGAATTGCCATTTTTATCGTGTAATGAAGGAAGGGGAGCTTGAATGATTGCTCCCCTTAAATGGCAAAACCGCTTCTGATGAAAGGAAAGGGTTCATTGTTGTTATTTTGTGATGTAAGGATTCTATAATAAGACTCAGTGTAATTGCTTGTGTTATTGTAAATTAAGACTTATCATTAACACATAACTCTGCAAAAAGCTATGTCTGCTCCAGGAAATCTTTGCATTAGCACAGTGTGCTGCTACATGTATTGGAATCAATGTGGTAAAACAGGAGAGTTTACAATGGGGCTTGTCAGATACACTCTGATGCATGGTGGCAGCACAGGCTTCCTGTGTCAGGTGACAATTTCAACCAATGACTGAAGCAGGTTGATTATCTCCCAGGTGTCTCCACCTCTAATGGATGGTTACCAGGGAAAGTTACTTGTGGTGCCACCTACAGCTGACATGCACCATTGACTATATTATACATGTATGTATTCAGCTGAATACATAATCCAACACACAAAATTCTGGAGGGCTGTTGATGTATTTTTCCATTCCATTTGACATAAATGAAATGTACTGTAAATTAACTTATTTTAAAGTGTATTTATTATCATGGTTTTGCATGGCTTGAATTTCACTATTTTGGTAATTGCTGCCATTCAAACTATGTGAAAATACTACTTCATTGTGTCATGAGTTATTTTAACAATTTTGTGCCGTCTGCAAAATAAGTGAAATTAATTATACAGCAAAGTTATAGGAATTGAAGGTAACCTTTAATAATATGCCTATTTCTGTGACTTCAGTTACAAGATTTCTGTAAAATATTTGAGTTATACACCAAAATAAACCATGAAGCATGTTGTGTATCTATATACAGCTATTATTTGTACAAATGGGAGTGATGGGAGCATACAACTGCGGCCCTGTTGTTAGAGGTGCCCTCTACAGGGCGGGCACAGAAGTCTTAGATTCTTTCTGTCCACTATTTGAACTGAAATTTGCTCATGATTCAGTCAGTAAATGAATGTACATGTACCTGCGTCTATAGTAGATGACTGTGATGATGAGGGCCACAAGTAAGATAACACAGAGGGCGCTGAGTATTGCTGGTAGAAGTATGTTGGCCATCTTGTCATTGGTCAAAGGGTCAGCTGTGATATGAGAAAAAAGCACATATTAAAACATACCAAAAGTGATTCCAATTCTGTATTCCTTACATTTTCCACATAAACAGTTAGGTCATACAATCAGCTCAGAGGGAAGGTCTACTTTTTATCAACATTGATGTAGCAAATTATTTGGTCCAGGAGTGGTTTATATTTTTCAACATTTTGCTAGCAGCGTCTACCAGAAAGGAGACAGTGCAGTGCTTTATAGACCCATAAGGAAATAATTTTCAGACAAGACTGAAACAATAACAACAAGCACAGAGTGGCGTAAATTAAATTTACTGGGCTAGCTTGCACTTCGGTGGTCAATACCTTGGTCAACATATCATGTATGACAGTTAACCCAGTCAGTACCACATTTTGGACAGAGTCAACACCTTTCCTTGGTGCGTCCATAGCACGCTGAGGAAAGCTGAACATTGACCTGTAGTACAGCAAAACCTCTCTAACCAAACACCTCCGTATACCGAACACCTCTCTATACTGAAGACCATTTCTCGGTCCCAAATATATACTTCCAATGCTATCAAACCTCCCTATACCAAACACTCTTTTTCGGCACCAAGGGTGTTTGGTATAGGGAGCTTTTACTGTACTTCTATGTCACTATAGACATGCTGGTACTTGAATGAAATGTCTTTTTATAAGGAACATGAATGTTGTAGCCTTATCATAATTCAGATCAGCTCCTTCTATGTAGTATAACTTTGGTCACAATTGACTCTGACCCAGTCATCATTTGTAAAACGTACGAAGTCAATGGCTTTCAGAGTGTTGAGCGCATGCAGAGAAAAGCTGTACCGATGGAAAATTTAACTGAACAGATACAAAGTAGTAATACTATAAGTTCTCATGTGTCGTTAAATGTGGGTATGAAAGCACAATGTTACTGGTTCTGTAGAAAAATAGATAAATCTTACCGTGGTTTGAAGGATTTGCAGGACAGGAACAATTTTCAGCAGTTGACAACATCTCGGCATCAGTAGTTTCTGTAAAGTGCAGTAAAATAAAATCAGGGTAATGGTCAATCTTCCATCCCAACTCAGCAACTGGCTAATGTCATTAAAAAGTGTAGAAATGACAATTAATGGGGAACAGCGAGATCAAAGCCTCTATCGGAAGAAAGCATCCGCAACAGAAGTTACAGATCAAGTGACAAGGCTGAGTTTTGTTTTCATGAGCAAGTGTTATACAGTTCTAACTTTTTATAAGCCCCCTCTCCCCCCCACCCCCCCCCCCCCACCCCACACACACAAGGTGGGCTCTAATATAACAAGGTAGGTCCCATGGGCTTGCACTGCAGGGCTGTTCCATTCAGTTCTCATATTAACCCCTTTCCCCTTAAAATTAAGACTGAGTAAACAGCTTTCCTTGGCATGAGTTGGGCACTAAGTGCCCAACCCATGCCAGGTAAAGCTGCTGACCTGGGGCATGTGATCTTGATAGGGCTCATCTACAATTCTCCATCAAAACTTTTCTTCTTACTATTGTAATAATACTAACAGTTGAAAACACTGAAGCAGACGACATTTGACCACGAGCCAGTTTTGGCCGGTTTAAGGGGGAAAAGGGATAAGTGGCTCCTTATTATAAGGCCTTTTTGCTAACACAGTCTAACTCATGGTCAACAGTATCATGACGGAGCACTGTGTTTGATTGCTTTAGCCAACAACTTAAATTGGAATAAGTTGTCGAGTTCTCAACATATGAGCAAATGCCAAGAAAAATTCAAATAGAAGTCTGCCATTTTGGAGTAAGAGAGTAGAGTGGTACTCTTCAAAACTGGAATGTGATGCTATCATGGTGATCTAGTGAGATTATGGTGACAATCATCCATAAATGAAAATATGACATGATATGAGCTTATGATTTGATCTTAATCCAGTGTGAAAAATAATCTGGACAAAATTAGATTTTGCATAAGCTGTGTTTGTTAGCATGTGCACCTGTTAATGAACACATCACAAAATAGCATTAAAAAGGCAGACAGCTGTTTACTTGACCTGATACATGTATGTTCATTTTGCACATTAATTTTCCTTTGCGTAACGTCATATTTTTCCATTTGTTTGAACGGAATTGCTCTGCAGTTCCTTCAAATCTGTGCTGCCCCCTGATGGTAGAGAAGGAAACCACCAAGCAAGCAACATTTCGGCTCTGATAAATTAAAAAAAAATTAAAAAAGTAAGAGGGGGCAACCACATTTTTCTTGATGTCAACAAAACAGACTCAGTCAGTGACATGTGATGGTCAAGAGGGTTCATGCATTGTAATGAAACTAAGGCCAGCCAAGATCCTGCTTCGCCATATTGCTGTAAGAGCGTGAAGAATGCCAGTGATGCAGTCCAGGGCAAGTCATCTTCAAGCACTTAGTCATAATTTTATATTTGGTTGATTTAATGGAATTCCTTTTTTCTTTTCTTTTACTGAAACAGAAACTCTTTGGATCTAAAAGTGCATACTGTATTATGTGGGCCAAGTTGGAAGAATGTAAAAGAAACAGGTGCGCAGAAGAACATGTTAAATCCTGTAGTTCTAGAAATTTAGCACTCAACTTAATTTAATATTATTAGCGCAGTTACTCGATGGGCTAAAATTGAAGTGCACTAAAGTATATCTATGCCAAAACAATGCATAGGCTGTAAACCAGGAGATTTTGTCATGTAAGAGTTGTGTGGAGAACTTTGCGGGCTTCAGGGTCACCGCTTTGCAAGGCTGTCACACAGTAACGATACATTTTTGCGTCTTGAACATATGCTTGTCGAGAGCAGACTGACAGCAGGGTAAAATCACATCAGCAAGTGTGTCACCCGAGGCAGAAATGGGGTGAAAATTTCCATTCAATATGACCAGAGTTCAAATTCGTTTATTTGGAATTTTGTGAGGTGTGGCACACTGCAGGTTTACAGGTACTTCATTGGGGAGTCACTGTACAAAGTGCATTTTAATTAAGTGCTGCCATCGATATGTACTAAATTAAAATGTGCTAAAATTTCTATTTTTAGGTGAAAACTATATTTGCGCTAAATTAAGTGTGCACTAAACTTTCTAGAACTATAGTAAATGGACTTTAATGTGCTCATATTGTTGAATTTATTTACTGAAATTGGGGAGTGGAAGGCAAGGCCAATATCTAGTAAGTTTTCCATTTATCAAAAAAATTACGTGTACCCTCAGGCCAAGCAAAGTTATTGATGAGTTTTGCCCTCAGGTTTGTGTGTTGTTGATTCAGGCAAGTGCTTGTAATATATACTGTTTTGCCAGTAGGGCATAGAAAACTAGCAAATATAATGCAAAAAAAACCAAACTGTCAATAGGTCCAAAGTTACTTTTTACGTTAAGTTCCGGAATGTCAAACTTTGTTCACTTGTTTGTTGTTTTTTTTCCTTTTCAGCATTAAGAAAACGGTTTAAAAGGGAAACTTGCATTATTTCTGTCCGGCATCTTCCGGTGCTATAATCGTAACAAAAGTTGTGTTCCTAAACCTGAATTATTATATAATGCTTCCAAATTGAAATTTCTTGCAAGAAGACCTTTTTATTCAAGTACCAGCCTATAGCAGCAGAGAAGTTAAAGGGCAACAACTTTCCAATGCACTCCTTTGACAGTGCTGTCGAGCTGAAAATCTTTGTTTCAAATTTTACTTTACTTGTAGCATTTTTTCCTCTTCTTTATACAAGAAACACTTATTTTTGAGAAAATCTGTAGCAATTTTGAAGAGCTCTGTAGCAAAATTTTGCTACAATGCTCCAGTTGGACAGCCCTGTTTGACACAGGAAAGTTACTGACTCAGTCTCTAAATAAGCATTAATTAAAATGGTGAACTTTACCCTTTTTCACAGCTTGATTTCACATACATATAATGTAGGATCAAGACATACATGTACATGTAGGAGAAACTGAAAATCCGGTGTATACATTTCTTACCTTTTAGGTATGTTGTGGGCAGTGTTGTTGTGGTACCACTTGCGCTTGTAGTGTCAGCCATTGGGGCAGTGCAGGGCTCTGTAAAGTGAAGAGAAATTTACAATTTTGGTAGCGCGGCAGAACTCACAAAGGAGATTACAAGTTTCCAATGCTACGTCACATACTATTCATCCTTGAAAATTAAGTGTTCAAAAGGTACAACTCAGAAAGCTAATGAAGATCAGTGATTTTGGTTTGCTGAAAGCACATCAAAATATTGAAAGCTTTAATATATACCTTATTATGTCCTTAATGTGTCAGAGTAACATATCATTAAATATATACATGTAAACTCTCTCTCATGCAGCCCAATATTTTGATGGATGTATATACAGCAATCCTCCCTATAGGACCCCCTGCCCCACCTCCTTGGAATTGAAATGATAAAAAATCAGACTAAAAAGTCTACATTTAATGATTTTTTTCACAACATTTTACCTGTAAGCAAATACGGACTGGGCAAAGGCCGTAGATGGCTGAGGCTAGGTTTCCTGTAATGTTCAAAATAGTTTTTTTTTCTTTTTTTTTTTTTTTTTTTTTACATTGAAGACTTTTTACATTGTAATTTAGCAAGTGCCACAGGTGCTTACACATATAGGGAGGATCATGGTAGACACAAGTGCAGGATGACCCTAGCTCCCAGGTTCTTTAACCCATTCCTCATCAGAGTAGGACTGAATCAACAGCTTTCTGCACCAAGAAAAGCTGTTGACCTAGGGTGTGCCATACTGAATCATCCCACCTACAAATCTTGGCAAAAAGGTTTTCTAGCAATGAGACATTTTCAAAAGTAAAAATGTTAAGGCCGACAACAATTTACGTCCCGGTGCTTTTAAGCAATTTGAGCAGGAAAGGGTGAAGTTTTCCTCTTCGGGTTGGGTCAGGATGTCCTTGGGCAAAATGTACTCTCCACACTGCACACATGTCATGGCCTGTGAAATGTGCACACCTAGTATTTTATTTATCTGGCTGCTTTGTTAAAGACTTGTTTGTAAAGGTGAATGGACCATCTAACCTTTCGACTATGTAAATGTCACATAAAACATGAGTGTCATTTAACATGATGAAGGTGTGCTTATGTTGTGTCAACACGGTGGGAAAAAAAAACTTGAGGCAAGCAAAGAGATGTGACCTTACCCTAAAAAAAAATTCCAAGAAAATAGTTAGGTTAGCTGTCCCCTGTGGTTTAAATAAGTAACGATGGAGCAACCATGAAAGAATGTGCACTTGCTTGTGATTTTTCTGATACTTGAATTAAAGGTCTTTTCACAAAGAACATGAATCCAGTATCCTTATTATAATTGAGAGCATTCCGGATGAAATAGTTTTGACTTAAGTTGCAGTTAGCAGTGAGAGAGTTAAACTCAAAGATGTGTGTTGCATGTATGCAGCAAAACTATCAAGTGGCTGTGTTAATCCTTAAAGCACTGATTTAATATTGAGTTAACAGGTTTCCTCCCGACACATTGCGTGCAGTGTCCCGAGGAAAGCTGTTGACTCAGACTACTTTTTGCTTTATACTATAGGCTTGCTGGTATTTGAATGAAAAGTATCTTTATGAGGAATTTGAATCTTTTAACCATTATATATATTAACAGTAATGAGAAAACAACTGTAGCAGTGGTTAGCACTTTAAGGGTTAAGACCACTTATTTATAGCACGAGATTCTGTGTAATGTTACCCGCACTTCAAATGGGATTTTGAGAGAGCCTGCAGTACCCGTATAAAGCTACTTTTTGTGTTGTTTCTACGGATGGTTTTATAAATAATAGATGCAATGTACTGTACATAACTAATTTATCCAGAAAGAGTGCTTAACACTTTCTCCCTTGAATAAAAGAGTCAACAGCTTTCCTTGGTGTGGGGTGGGGGCTTAGCCACACCAAGGAAAGTTATTGGGCATGTTATCTTGATAGGTCTCATCTGCAATTCTCATTCAAATTACAAGGCCAGAATTTCGACGGGAATCTCCAGAATCCATTCTCGTGACGATTCTCCTAAACTTGTCTTTCTTTAAAAAAAAAACTAATTGACAAAATTCCAAATAAATTCTCGCAAAATTTTTGGAAATTCTGGCCCTGAATTACTTTTTCATTTCTAAAAATAAGTTGAAAGCATTAACGCAGACGACTTTTGACCATCAGCTGGTGTTTACAGGTTTAAGAGGGCAAGGGTTAATTGAAAAAAAGGGTTAATTGAGACAGTTAATTTGTGTGACATACATATGTTGACCTACTTCCTGTGAAAAATGAATTTAAGAAGGGGAAAAAAAAAAAAAAAAACAGGTTGCCCATACTTCAAAGTAAACCCAAAGGCAGAAATTTGGGAAATTAAAATTATTTTTGTCAGAGATTAATTATGTACATGACTGTGCAAGAAAGATCGATACATTTATGGAAATTCATTATCAGTCTGGTAAATCGTTTCCATATTCCGATTCTGCCAGGATATTGTCAGTACTTCCAACATCAAGAACATGTAAATGTATTTATTTTTTTTAAAAATTCAATTTAAAAGAAAATAAATTAAAGAAAAAAAAATTAACACTTTCCTTTCCGAGTTCATGTATCATATCTGTGGCAAGAAGTAATATGTATCCATCTCAGGGACTGCCCTGGCCTTTAGCCACTTAGCCAGATGCTAATATTTCTTGAATTTGGCCAAAGAAATGTGAAAATGGTTAAAATGATTTTAAATGAATTATTAAAAGACCAAGACCATTTTTTTTTTTTTTTGTAAATTATGCCAGTGTTTCCAATTTTGGGTACATATTTTTTAAGCCTAGACCTGTGACTGCATCTTTTATGACCCAATGTCTCTGTAAAATACGGACTTGTCTGGCAAGTGACTGAGATTGCTGTCCTGCAGCAGTTGTGTACATGCCTAATCAAAAAGGTTAATGAAGCCTGCAAATTTTGGTACAAGAATCCAGTCAAAACTTTTTTACCTGGTGCCGAAAGTTCAGGTTCTTGAAACCAGAAACATGGTGCCAGTGTGTGGGTGCCTGATGTTGACGTGGTGGATTGACACTTCAGTTTGTTTCCATCTTTAAGATCACAGCTGATATGATCGAGGATGAATCTTGTGTTCAAGTCAGGTACCCTGCGCATGCACAGTTCAAAACCGCTGTTTCTCTTGACAAGCATGCAGCGGTGCCATAATCTAGGCTGCGATGGTTGGCGATACTCATGTTCTCGAACGGAATCTGAAGATAACTGGCTCGTTAAAAGCCTTTTGGGTGCCCCTTGAACGGTCAGCTGATGTGAGCGGAGTTTAATACAGTAATACTTCACACTTATTGTTGATCCACTTCCTGTCGAAAGTAAAATTAAAAAAAGAAAAATAATACGGATTGAACTGGTGTTGAACCAAGGGAAACAATAATGCAGCTCATAATATACCAAGGCTACATGTCACAAAGAAATTCGTGATCAAAGAACTGGCAGCTGTGGTTGTTTGTACAGCAAAAATTATTATACAGTGAAAACTCATTACAATGACACCATCTGTTCCCTAGAAAATGTGTCGGATAACTGAATATGTCAGATAAATGAGTCAAATAACAAAGAAAATCAACCTTTTTCCATGAAATTTTGTGTCATTATATTGAATATGTCAGATATCTGAGTGTCGTTATAATGAGGTTTCACTGTAATCAAGGCATCCCAGTTTAAAAGATCATTCTCTTGTTATGGACCCCATTTCTGCTTAAAATATATTCTTTGTATACATGTGTTCATAACATTAGTTTTAATTTTATCAGACTTAAACAAATAATGCTAGCAGCCGACTGGCTGGTTATCTTTGGGCACCATGGGTAAAACAAACCTTAACCATGTTAACCAGAAGTGCTATCAGACCCCAGGTCAACATGTCTCCTACGGGTGGGTGTTTATATCTTGACCAGTTTAACCCATTGCCCCAAGGGAGCACGTATTAAAGGCAAAATTTTCAAAGTTCATTTCATATTTTACCTCCAAACTGGGGGGGGGGGGGTGTTGTAGTTTTAAAGTATTTGTTTGTTCTTCAGTTTTTGGGAAACACACTCTAACTTGTTTCAAACCGTCTTCGACGCTAGTTGATTTCATTGATGTGCAAGCCATATACAATATACAGTTCCCCAAATAAGCTGGACATGCTGGATGTTGCAAATTCGTGCCAAAATCTCCAACCCTGTTCCCAGGAAAGGGTGACAATCGGCCACAGTGACACAGGGATACTGATGAAAAACCAAGGGTGTTACTGACACTTGTTGGAATGAGTAATAGTCATTCCAAACATATGATGAATACTTCACATGGTCAAACTTAGTGGGTGCTCAGAGAATATGAGTAAGACTTTTTGTATGGAAACAAAAATTTAGGCGATTGCTTGCTGTCGAGAGCAGTGCGTTTTGCCATGTTTTATCGAGACACTTTGTGCCATATTGCCTCCGTAGGGCTTTTCCAGTTACATTTGTGCTGGATGGGGCAGAACACCTGACAAATTTTAGGATACCACCTACAGAAAAAAAAAATAGAGAGATATATGGCCCAGTGTTGCCGTGAAGAATTTTTTCAGGGGGTCACAAGAAGGTTAATCCAGGGAAGAAGACCAAATTTTCACTGATTTTTACGTGTAAATATAAACAAGCCTTGTGCACGATCGACCCTTTGGAATTTTCTCAGAGGGTATTTAAGGTTTTGAAAGGGTTACGTACCCCGACTTGGGGTTTAACGGAAACACTGTGGCCAGGGACATGTGTTTTCACTGAGGACCAACATATTAGAAAATACACACGAGTAGCCACCCCATCACTGCCCCCCCCCACCCCCCCCACCCCCACCCCCACCCCCATCAATATAGTATCAACAGGAAGAGGCCTTATCAGCTGCTAGTTGCTGCCAACATTAGAAGCATATGGCCACCGAAGGGTCACTCAGGAGTCAAATCTGCCAAAACACATGGGAAATTCCTTATAGAGTGATACGGTCCAATTAACACCTATTGTCCATGACATGTTGGCCATTATGTAGCTCTCAGGTGTAAAGTGCATGACCGCCAAGCAATAATAAAGTGATCTGCAACAACCTTGGAGAGAAGAAACAAAATTCCACTCATCGTCCCACAGGTTGTGAAAGACTTTCCCGTAGCCTGAAATGAAGCAGGTTTCCTCACTCGTCTCACAAAACCTTCAACCTAACATTTGGAGTGCCAGTAGTGGGTTAAGTCTCATATCAAGCTCAACATTTTTTTTTCTTTCCTGTCAGAAAAATCTTTCGGACAATGATGTCAAGCAGCACTTACCCCAAAATTAATTTCTTGCAAAGTTAATTTTTAACAAATTGTCCACTATTATTGTCTAAAATTATTTACATGCTGGAATTCCATGAAGAAGTCCAGTTGGTTTTGATTTTTCGTGGTGGCAACCTGTACAACTTGAGTCATGTATTATACATGTTACACAAGTGGGTGCTTTGACTGGAGCCCTGAGGGATCCACAAGAAGTTTTAGCATGGACATGTACGATTAATACAGTGGCCACAGCTGAGCGGTAGAAGTGTGTTCTCACAGTCACTAATATATGTCGTGGAATATTAATTATGAATGGAGAAAAACTTACCTTTTGGCGGTTCTGCGGGCCCCGTGGAACAACGAGTGTGCTGTAACACTGTCAGTATGGTTGCCGTTGACACCGCGACAGAGAGCAACATTGTGTCGAAGAGTGGCAAAAAAAAAACTGTACTTGTACAAGTTACCTGGTCACAATGAAATACTCTCCAGCAAGAAAGTGTGCGGGGACTTGTGTCAAAAGTCCGTATAAGGAATAGGATATGACTCAGTCATGGAATGGGTCAGCCAGCCGTGTTAAAAGACGTCACCTTTTGGCAAGTTTTGCAGTCGTGTTGTGGGGTTGGCACTTACAGCATGTACAACAATGCACAAAAAGGTCCTCAGTTTGCAACACTGAAAGCCTTTGATTGTACCAGGATTAAAGATTTTTGGCAGTGCAAGGGGAGCTCAGTTTTTTGCGTGGGCCTGTGATGTAAATAGCCTTGTTTGTCTACGTGGGCAAGTGTAGCCTGAATGCCCATTGTTTTGATATTATCCAGATTACAATAGGCCAGGCACTCACTTTCACTTCTTGGAACAAGTGCTTCGTTTAAAGGCATTGGGTGTGCAAAAGCGTTTCTGTTGCACTTCTGTCTTTTAGAAATTAATATCATGACCAGATGACAGACCTGCAGCCTGATGTCCAGGAAAGCTACCTGACTTGTCTCTTTCTGAGGTGTCAACATCAAAAAAAAAAATCCATTTCAAGGCAACTAGTTGAGTCCGTCATGTATAAAAAAAGTCATAAATTATATGCAAGAAAACTTGAATGTCTGATGCAGGACAAATGCAAAACAAAAAACAAAAAAAAAATACAAAACAAAAAAAAAAAAAAAAAACAGAACAAAACAAAACAAAAAAAAACAAAAGAAATAATGGAAAATTTTTCAGCTAACCTCAGGGATTATCCCTGATAATGAGGGACAGTTGCATCACTGTCCCTTTGCACAAAATGGGTAGGGACAGCCACAAACCACAGATACAATGTACATGTACACCCTCCATCTTTTCTCCATGATCTACATGTATTTTTAGACCTGCGGCATAGAGGGCCCTTCGGGGGTCATACCCCAACCCGTGGTATAACAAGTTACAACCTATATTTTCTTATAGGTATATATGTCCTCTTCATGAAAAAATAGGTTGTGGAATCTGAAAAGCGTTTTACCATATATATTTCTGCCCGTTTCCATGACAACCTATGCCATTTCTGAGACAACTAAAATTTGTCCTTAAAAATAATAACTTTGGTGATACTGCTTGTGGAAAGGCTAAATAAACACCAAACTGTGCTCAATTGCTCTAATATAGTCACAAAATACAGGGTTTGTTCAAAGGGCCTAATTATCATATGTTAATTTATGCAAATATATGAAATTTACATCGAAATTAATTATTGTGCAACGGATTACATACTGTATTTACTAAGATATAGTTTCGTTTATTTAAAAAAGGCAAAATTATTGGGAACAGTACTCATACAAGTTTTGTTTATCATGTTTATATGAGTATACCATATGCATATTAATTAATATGCTAATATGGCTATCACGTGTCATCTTCCCTTAGGGAACCGTCATAACAATTGCCAATACAACTGATCAAGTAACATAGTACTTTGTACCATGTTTTCACACCTACACGTTATTTACAGTGAACCATCCCATGGAGTTCTGCAACATAGCTAATGTATCTCTGGCATCAAACTATAATTCAAGATGCCTTTTAGTAAAGGAAAACAGTATATGTACATGAACACACTAAATACAGAAAGCTGATCAATGACGGTCACAGTTTGGAGATTCTACGCTAAGATTCAATCATCATCTTCCTCATCATCACTGTCTATTTCAGTGTCAAAAGTGTCATTTGCACACTCATGTCCAAAGCATGCACATAATTCTGTACAATTAAGTCCTGACCGGAGGCAATGGCACTTTCTTGCGACAGTACACTCAATATCGGTGCAATACATATGAGTCAGGTTGCGGACTTCCAGTGGGGCTAGCTCATTGGTATACATCACAGGCTTGAGGTAGCCATCATTAGACTTTTCCCAGCCGTTACCATTGTTTCCCCACACTTTAGGGTTAGGACTTGACTGTTGTATTGGTGTCTTTTTGTCCAAAACCACTTCCTAGTAGTCATTACGCTATTCCGCAGTCCGAACTCTTTACTCTCCCTAAGCTAACATGTCCCTGTCTAACCTATATACATATAGACGTACTATTGTCCAAATTGCACACGTTCCTCTGTAAAATTTTGACATAGGCTGTATTAGCCGAAATAAATTAAAGGGTCTTCAGCGGGTAACTACTCAACATGTTTCGGAGCCTTTTACCCGTACAAGTCTCTCTGAGTAGCGGCTCCTTGTCTGAGCTAAATATTCAGCAAGGACAACCCACATAATAATGAATAAATATAAACATGGCAAATGATGAATTAGCTAAATACGTGAAGTTTTGCTTATAAATGCAGACCTTCATTATGAAAGAAGAATGCCTGGCAAACAAACTATAATTACCAAATTTGTGTAGTACAGGTTCAGTTAAGAACAATTTGACTTACCCCTGAACCAATATGTACCCTTTCTAGCTGGACAGCTTATTGTAGTTAAACCATCCGCCAGTGTTTAACTGAAGTGGAAACAAGCTGGGGCATTATATTCAGTCCCAGTGATTGTAAAATAAACAGTTGCAGCTAGACCATCTGTATAAACCAAGGGAAATCCCAACAATGACTGCAACAATGTACATCCTGCACCAGAAATGTAAAACAAACTCCATGATGACACCTACTCCTCAAACAATTAAGCTCTATTTCATTGCCAACCCAGAGTCAATGTATCAACGTAATGTGTCAGGTTTGTGATATTTGAAAAAATATTGTCACTTATGAGTATTTTTTTTAATATTGAGTAAATGGGCATTTAGGCATGTCAGAAAAGAATGAAAGTCATTAGCATTTATGCCAAAAACATGTTATCAAAACAATTTTTCTTAACAGGATTTTAAGTACAATTAAGCAAACATGTAACTGTCGTAGGCTGCTGCTCGCTACCGATAGTCATTTGTATTTCAGTCAAGAGAATGCAATGAAAATATTATCCAGATATCAAGTACAATTAGGCAATTTTGTAACTGTCGTAGGCCGCTGTTCGCTACCGATGGCCCCTGGGGGTTTAACCTAAGAGAAAACAAGCTAGCCTAAAATGTCTGAAAGGTGAACATTAAAACAGAATGATGCCAAAAGATAAAATTAAGTCAAATAAAGGCAAGTTTAAAATCTCTAAAATTATTGAAGCCAAACTTTCTAACCATCTCGGGATATTTACAGCAAAATGTGTAGAAATATTTGATCAAAAGTACATCTTTGAATCCTCCTGACTCAAGTTTATTTTAAATAAAAATTTGGTTCTAGATGCAAAGTCCTGAAATTTAGAACAAATACGACCAAATCTCAAAGTCTGTGAAAAAACGTATTATATCCAATAGTATCCGAAATTATACTGTCTTGGAAAGGATAATTAACTACTTCAAAGTTAAACTCATCTATTTTGTGATAGACTTTAACACAAAACCTGTCATTAGTGACCTGAATATCCAAGTCAAAAAACACATCTCTGAAACCATCTGAATTGTTACCCTCCAAAGGGATATCTATTGGGTAAATTTCTTAAACAATTTTACTGAAATTTTGTACATTTACACAAGCAATGTCATCAATATATCTTGCGTTGTTTGATAATTTTGTAGCCATTTGAAAGTCCTTTTTCATCAGTTTATCCATATACGTAAATTCAAGCCAGGTTAAATACAAGTCTGCCAGTAAAGGGGAGCAGTTGCTACCCATTGCAATGCCTTTTATTTGTTGAAAAACCAATGGTCCGCATTGAAAAAAAGTATTATCGAAAAGAAATTTTAAAGCATCCATCAAAGTTTCAACAGTGTACGATTCAATGTTACTGTTTGAACATTTGTTGTCTTATGCTTTCTTTGTATATGAATTAATATTAATGTATGGTTTACCATTATGGTTAAACATTTTGCTCATTAATTCTGAAAGTGAACTTGTGACTTCATCTATAGGTAGATTTGTGTGCAGTGTAGAAAAATCAAAACATTTGATATTTTTTATTTTAACATCTATGATTTTAGATACAAACTCGGAAGAATTGTTAATACTCCAAAAACAATTTAATTCACTGTTTCTAGAAATTGCATTACAGTATTTACGAAAATGATTCCTAATTGCAGTCAAACACAATGTTCCTTCTTTTGATAATTGTTTTCTTGTACATTTTGCAGCACCGTCTATGAATCTAGATTTAAAAGAGTTTTTATGTAATTTGGGTATCCAGAACAAAAGCGGAATAGAGGAGTCCTCTTCAGAAATTTTGATATTATAATTCCTTTTCATTTCATCATCTTTATGTGTATCTATCAAATTATCAATGGATTGTTTGTGTAATTTATATACGTCATTTCCTCTCATGTCTGAAATATTGTTTATACCAAGTTCTTTTTTCAAAACATCCAGATAATATTTTTTGCAGATGATCCCAAGATTGTTCCCTGCCTTATCTATGTTAGGGACTACAAAACTTTCTTGTAGTTCTTTGACTGCTTTTGAAACTTCAGGTTGTTTTAGATTAACCGTATTGAAATTCTGAATGTGGGATTTGTAACAATGAATTCTTTTTCTAGAGACTTTTTTCAAGTTTGATACCCATCCTTTAAATTTCTGAAATTATATTTTTTCTTTCTTTGCCCATTTCATACAATAGGAATCCAAAGCATCACATGTATCCTGAAAAATACTGTCAGTGTTCAACTTGGGACATATCCGAAATTTGGTACCTTTTTTCATAATTTCTTTTAAACTTGAATTTTGTATGATATCCAAATTACCTGTAAATACATGTTTGTGGTATGCATCAACAAAATCAGAATATCTACTGTTAGACATACAGTCACAATTTTGATTCGCTGCGATATCTTTAAGAGTAATTGAAGCCAGAAAATTCCTTGTAATTCATGATACTTTGTCCAATATTGTTGCCATATTTAAATGAAATGATGGGGGGGGGGGATCTTTTATTTTGCACTCCTTTGGAATCATGTTATGAACAAATTTCAATTTGAAAAGGGACTGAATGTTTAGTGAATCAATAATTTTGTGTTTGAAAGGAACGCTGCAAAACATTTGATCTAACTTTTTCTTATTAGAATCTGGTTTCCGAATAGTTGTTGTGTAAGCGTACACAACTTCACAAATTTTTTGCGGAAATGTGTGTTCTGAGTCAGTAAGACCCAAATATTCATTAATTTTTGTCATGTCTCGAAATGATAGTGCTTTAAGAGCTGTATGCAATTGATCAATGCCATTGTGGCACCAGATGGCACATTGGTATTGTGCCCTTTTCACATGTTGCTCAAATGCATCCTCAGTAGGCGGTAGTTGAGCAGCTGATCGGTCTGTGGTGGAGGCAAGCGTATATCGTAGCTTGTCCAAAGTAGTTTTGTAATCAGTCCCTTTTCCTGTGTAGAGAACTTTGCTACATAAAACACAGGTATTGTGATTTAGCTTGGCTGGGGGTGGCTTCTTGGATGACGGTTCCAGGTTCATGATTTTAGGTTCACGGTACAAAATTACCTAACCTGCGAATACATTAAAACGTGGGTGTTCTTACCAGGTCCGAGCTTCATTTTAGAAAATAATACAGTTCACCATGTGTATATTATCAATCATGCAACACATTTTGACAATATGCACAATCATTCTCAATGACACTGATAATGAGAAAATGACATAGCAGAGTTAGAATCCGACATGGACTCTGGAAGTTAAAGAAATGTGCCCAGATTTGTGCTTTCTGGTGCCCTACAACACAACACTTAAATTATAAAATCCTCATTTCAAGATGACATCATTTGCATAAATTTGATGATAGGGTTTCTAAATTGTCTTCACTTCAAATTTTTTTTTCGGTAATATATATGCTAAATTTGCTCAAATTCCAACAATGCGTTCTGGAGAAAGCACTTTTGCACAAGCTAGCCAGACCAGACAACCCATAAACATAATGCCCCCCCCCCCCCCCCCCCCCCAGTGGCGGACCCATAAAATTTCAGTAAAGCTGTGAACGGAAAATGTTGATAAGACGATTAGGATTCTATGTTCTATATGCTTTGAAGCTCTTTTCAAGGAAATGTAACTTTTTGCATTGCTACAGCACATAATGTGCGATAAACATCTCTAGAATGGCTTCAAAATCCCCAACATTTGAAGCCTAATTTGCATACATGTAATGGTGTCCACTTCATATACTCCAGTAAATTTGGTATCAGTATATCCCTGGAAATATATTACCTTCATCATTTAACATTTACCCCCATTTTTGGTAATTTGGCAACTGCAGCAAACAACATCAACAAATAGAGGTACTTATATTGCCAAATAGATGACAAAATTTTGCATATGATTATGATAATAATGATGTTTATCAAATAATTTTTTAAAAGCTTCACGCCTGTTTAGAGAGTAAGGTTAGTGCTACCTTCTGATTAAATTTGGAGTGCTTATCTTTAAAATTAAGGCAGATATTAAACATTAGTGAAAAGTAGTCATTTTTCACAAAAAAAGCAGGTTGCCATAGATACGGGCGTGTAAACATACCAAAAAACGCTTTTCGGACTCCACAACCTATTTTTCTGTAAAGAGGAGACATGTGCGCACATTTTGATATAGGTCGTGTTTTGTTATACCTTTGGTTGGGGTTGCACCTATTTTTAGGGCACTTTTGAAGCATTTGCCGCTAGCCTATTTAGTCTATGCCAAAAAAGCTATTGATGTAATATGGTAATTCAATTATATACTTCTGAAATATCTTGGTGCATGATATTCACAGTGGAACATGCAATACACATGGAATTGAAGCCAATTGTTATGTGTATAGGCCTATGTACTTTATTGTTTGGTGAAAAGAACATGAAATGAGCATAATAAATAACTACATCTATGTACTGCTGTTTGAGGACACTCCAAGAGGAAAAAGATTGCTCAGTCATGATAGGTTTTCAGTCAAGTGCCTTTCGCGAGTGTTCTACTTAACCCTTTCCTGGTAAGAAGGATGAGTCAACAGCTGATTGGGCACATTAACCGGCAGCAATGAAAGCTATTGACCTGGAACTTGCCCTCCTGATAAGGTCTTACATTGTTCCTACAGTTCACAGCAAAAATATTTTATGTTAGCATGAAATTTATGTATGAAAAATGGTAAAGTAGAGGACAATTTACATCCAGGTGCTTTTGGACCTGGGGGTGGGGGTGGGGGTGGAGGTGGGGTGACCACTGGGCACTCCCATTACTTAGCATTATGGATAGTCCTCATGGGAAAGACTCCCATTTCTTGACCACTTGTCACTCTCAAAGACCCCCCTTTTTCAAACCATCAATCCTAAAGGCCCAATGTGTTTAATCATCCCACAAACTCCCATATATTGCACTGGAGCTCAATTATAGCTATTTTTCTCTTTTAGGATGTGTACTTCTACCCCAGGACTTTGTCAATACCAGCTCCCAAAGACCCCCCCCCCCCCACCCCCTTAATTTTCTTATTGATTCGGCTCCCATTGGGTCTGGGTTTCATACCCTCAGTGGAGTCTACCCACCCTAAAATATGGTTAGTGCCCCCCGCCACCCCAGGCTTTTGGATGATTTAAACAGGTGAGGGTTAAGCCTTTGGAGGCTTCAGTCAACAACTGTCTTTTGGGCACCCTGGATGCAATATACCCAGAGTGAATGCAGGAAAGTTGCTTGTTCCTAATGATCAAAAAAGAGGCAAAATACATCCATGATATTGGACACATTACATGCTGGTATTTTTTTTTTTAAGCTGCACACTGATGCACCAACACTCAGTTCTTCAGGGTTAAGGTATCAGAGCTATAGGTCAATATGCTCTGGAAATCACATCCCATCAAAATTGACTTTTTGTCATTTTCAGTAAAAGATATTAGTGATATTCCGGGCCATCATACCATGTGGCTTTGTCATAGCCTTTTTATTTTTGTGAGAGAATTAAGCCTAAAATTGATCATCACTGTAAATATCTGATAAAAGACAAGTCAGATGTCAATGTTTATTTTTAGCTATGCTAGACGCCTAAGCGCCAGTCCTGGTATGTGCAATGAGGCATGGTTTCCCATTATTCCCACAATAACTGGTCTAATTAGGTACTCGTTTATTTAACAATTAAGCTGCTCACCATACAAAGAGCATTCAGCCCTTCACAAGTAAAACAAACAAGCTGAAACCACATGATGGCTCAAGCTTATTGAAGATAAGATAAAAACTAGGAAAGATGATTTGCTGCATAGCAAATCAGTGTGTGTCTTCAAAGCATATTGGTATGGTAATGTACAACTATTCCATAACACAGAAGTAGAAGTTGGAATGGCATCTCTATCTATTATAGCTTTGAAGTTATTCAAGATTTAAAATTTCTGATGGTGCTATTTAGCATAATTTAAAATGCTACAACTTTTGCTTTTAATTCATTAGGTGTGCAATGGTCAACAACCCCCTAGTAGAAGTTGAAATGACATCTATATCAATAATAGTTTTGAAGATAGTCAAGTTTTAAAATATCCAATGCTGCTAATTATCATAATTTAAATTGCTACAACTTTCGTTTGAAATTCATTAGATGCGCACTGATCAATAATCCCCTAGTAGAAGTTGGAATCACATCTCTATCTATTATACTTTTGAAGATATTCAAGATTAAAAATTTCAAACGCCCCTCATTTGCATAATTTTAAACATCTTCATTGCTCTGTATAAAACGGTCAAACTGTATGATGTACACAAATCAAATTAAACTGATAATACGCCTGCAGCATCAGCATAATAAACGTGTGTAATGGAAATGCCAGCTACAGCTGGGCTGGTGTTGGGAATTGTACAGTTGTAGACCAGTTGGCAAGAAAAGACAGTTGATATGTTTTACCCAAAGTTAAGTTTTACATTTATAATACTACATGCCAACACCAAATCCTTCTGATATCTTTCTACGTCAGAGCTCACCATGGAAGTTTTATCTCAAATCAGAGCTACAAAATTTCAGTCAGATCACTGGTGCCAGAACATACATGTATTGTCTGCAGGCCTCTGTTTGTTTCATGGAAAGAACAAAGAAAAACCAGAAATATCAACAGATTTTTTTTTAATAAAATGACAATATAATACAAAGTATTTTAATGTGTATCATGGATCTATAATATATACCTCCATGCATGTGTGTTAGGGTGCCTAATTGTCGAAAGTGCCTAAATGTTGAAAAAATCAATGATAATTTTGCCATTCACGGACAAGCTGTCTTAAAAAGTTACAAAATTAATAAGCACACAGTTAGTTACCTTAGGATTGAATACAATTTGTTTATTTGCATCACTTTTAGACAAAAGGCCTGCTTTTAGATAAAAAAAATGCTTTTTTTTGTGGGAAGGTGCTCTTATCACTCATGCAAGGAGTTCTGGAATGTAAAATGTTGAAGTTAATGTGTGTATTGAAATACTGAGGTTCTTACATCAAAGGCTGATGTACAGTTTGCAGGTACAAAGTGAACAGAAATAACTTGGGAGCCAAATACCTTTCCATTTCTGACATTTGGGACCAGCAGACTTTCTGCTCATGATAGGATTTTCCCGATCACTTGTAAAACATGTATGCGTTCATCACCACAAGGCCAATGAGGAACATACACCAAGAAACCAAAGAGTATGGTCTTTTCAGTGGCATGCCATGAACGCAACACAATAGGGCACATTTATATTTGCTGCAGAATTACAATTTGGTGCAGGCCTACACTACATTATTAATGTACATGTAGGCCTATGGCAGTATGTGGAAGCAGACATTAGGTGTTTTGTTTTTTTAATTAATGCCACTGACTTGAAAATTTGAATTGAATTGAATTGAAAAGGAAAAATAATAATTTGTATTGGCATATATAATTGTATATTAACTTTTGGTAACGAAAAATTTGCATATGATGTTTCTGTCTGAATAGCACTTGAATCTGAGACTGGACTGACATTATATAAATGGTGCCCCAGGACCTTGGTAACATGAAGAGAGGTGAACCCAAGGTTAGGAATGTCTACCCAATGCAAAGGTGAGGGTTGACATTCCTGGCCGAGGGTTCAACATTCTTCATTTGCCTGGCAGAATATCATGGTGATGTTATGTACAACTGTGTCATATATTTTATGCAATAACATGATACATGTATATGCTGCCAGAAATGTCCCAGAATAGTGTTTAAATTGATAATTTTCAGTTTATGAGCAAAATCAAAATCATTTGGATACATTTGTGCAGTGGAAATTTTGGTTCAAGGCTTGCATGAATGGCTTAGATTTTGTGACAAAACACTAAAGGAGCTGCAGCTAATAAAATTTGTCCCATTTTTGTACTACTACTAGATGATAATTGTCCTGCTGAAGATAAAATGAGGTAGCAATATTGTGTATCTTGGATAGAGCTTCATTTAGTCCCTACATGTATATTATGTGAATTAAAGGACTCACTCTTGAATATCGATTTACAATTGAGGCCATTAGTCCACTGCACTTGCTGCAGTGAGGTCAGAATTGACGTTAAAGTTTTTTGGCTA
Source organism: Hermodice carunculata (assembly GCA_964020975.1). Lineage (NCBI taxonomy): Eukaryota > Metazoa > Annelida > Polychaeta > Eunicida > Amphinomidae > Hermodice > Hermodice carunculata. The sequence continues at coordinate 8,858,689 of OZ026625.1, read as the reverse complement.
GTTGCCCCAGTGATGTTTTGTTTTTTTTTCTTGTACTTTGGGGCAACCAGTAGCTTGAGTTCTTTAAATGTTTGATTGCCCTATCTGATATTCCAGTTACCCTGACCAGTAGGACTTACCTTAACCCATCGCTGGTCGAACTGTGACTGAACCAATAGCTTTCTGTGGCACATGTTGGGTTCACTTCACCCCATGCTGAGGAAAGCTATTGACCCACGGTTGCCATCACAAATGGCCTTACACACAAATCTTGTTTTCTAGTAACCAAATGTCTTCTGGTAACTAGAAACTTTATGTAAAAACGTTAAGATAGGCAACAGTTTACATCTGTGCACTTTCTTGCGATTTGAGTGACAGAAGGTCAATGTTGAGTCCTGGGGGTCTGTTCAGCAGGCAAATGCAGACCCTCTGCTCAGCTGGGTGTGGAAGCATGGTTTGCCAGTAAGGCAATTCCACCCAAAGTACAATCAATTTTCATTGTAGCACCCCCCCTCCCCCCCCCCCCCCCGAAAAAAAATGTTTTCAACTTACAATGGTTTATCAACTAACATGCAATAGTTTTAACAATAAAATACTCTCGAAGTATATTTTACAGTAAGTAAAGAACCAACACTAGAATGAATTTTGTGAAAAAATGCAGGACCTCCCTGACGCGTTTTGGGGTTGTGCCCCTTTTCCTGAGGGAGAGTGGTCCTCAGAAAATAATCAATTTCCATCCGTTAACTCATTCCACCCTGATAGAAGACTGAGTCAACAGCTTTCCTTGGCGCGCTCTGGGCGCAATGCGCCCAGAGCGCGCCAAGGAAAGCTGTTGACCATGGGCATATAATTTGGAATGATCTTCCATGCAAGTTTCATCCAAAATATTGAAAAATAATCCCTAAATTAGTAAAATACAATTAGCAGACGACATTTAGATATTAGCGGGAAAAAGCGTCATCAGGGTGGAATGAGTTAAGTGTGATAAAGAGGAGTTTAAAATATGTCAGGAGTTTTGTGTTTTGCCATAATATATAATAAGAGTTTAGCTTTGTACAATTGGTTCTTTATTTACTATAAATGTACTTTGTGAGTATTTTATTGTTGGAGCCAATGATGCACATTAGTTGATTTTTAGCCATATATGGATGATCAGTGATGGCGCCCCTGTATGCCATAGCAGATCCAGTAAAGTACTCTAGCTTAGCAGACTCCCATTAAACTGAAGGTCACCTGTCCGCGTGCTGTCCAGGTGTGGGTATTGGTATATATTGGTTGATGAAATACTGAAACTTTCTCTTACACATACATGTAGTTCATAGCTACGAGAACCTGCAGTAGTGGTATATATATACTGTAAATTGCTTTAATTTCGCTTTATTCTTATTTTCGCTTATTTCGCTGATGGTACAAAACTGTGAAAATGAAAACACAGTGAAATAGTATTTTAACATTGTTTGAATAGGAATTATGTCCAAAATAGTGAAATTAAAAATACAGTGAAATTTCAAAAATAGAAAAACCGTGAAAATTTAAACACGCGAAAATAAAGCAATTTACAGTAATCATTATTGCATCTGCACTATTATCTATTGTACCTTTTGATTGCATATTCTACCTGTACCATCATAGGTTACAGCAATATTTCAGGTTATATTCCAAAGTCAGTCGACTTGTAGATTAACAATGGCATTACTGCAGTTGATGAATGTTATATGTGCTTTAATGGTGGGTCAAAGGGCTAGAGCATCCATCGTGTTCAACGGACGGTGACATCTGTAATTGTCACTCGAGACAATCAGGATGTCTTTTGCCTCCAAAGCAGATCCAAGCTGCGTGTAATGTCTACTATGCTTGGTTAAATGCTTTGCAGGCAAAGATGTGTTCTCCTCTAGGCAAAGTTTAGGATCCATTGTAAAAAAACATTTACATTCAAGTTCATTTTATTTAATGAAATTGTGGTCCAGAAAAATAACGGTGATTTTGGCCACAGTGCAAGATACAAGCCATTACACTGTTAGAACTGTTTGACCAGGGACGTGCTATAGATGGACTACCAACGGCGGGGCCCCCTTTGTACCATCTATGTTGCCACTGCTCAAGTGATCGGGTGTTTGAGCGAGCACCTTCAGTGCTGAACAAACACAACTCCACGGTCCGCCCTGGCCGCTGGCAGTCTCGTGGGCCAGGTCACGCGATGAAAGGTGAGAATAATCGCGTCACCGACTGAAATGTGCAAAAATTTTCACCGTGTTCCACATTTTAAAGTCAAAATTTAGCTTTACGCCGGACTCAGCTACAAGAAATGAAACCACCATCATGATCCTACCGGCATACACTATCCATCTAAAACTACATTTTTTATTGCTGATTACGGCGTAAGGGGTTATTACGCACGCAAGTTGTCTAACTTTGCATCATTTTGGACAGAAAAAATGCAAAAACTAGCCCTTCTATCGGCCGATTTCAATGAAAAACACATCGATGGACTCGCATGGTTCTGATTCAAACGATGAGACTGGTTGCGCACGCATAAAACTCTCCGTTTTTGAACTTGGTACAATAGCACACCCGATGTAAGTAACCCGATACAACCGAACGCGGAAACATAGATGGAACAACAATCGGACTGAGCAGGGGGGATTGACTTGAGCGGCGCTACTGAACACGCTTTGTAGTCGTCGCGCCCAGTTGACCACTAAAGGGATTAGCGCTCCCGTTGGCAGTCCATCTATAGCACGTCCCTGGTTTGACACAATAGGAGTGTTTACGAGTAGCTTGTATGATGCAGCTAAACACAGGAAGAAAAATTCAAAAAAAAAAAAAAAAAATACAGAAGGCAACTTTCATTTTATCATACACTAGGGTTTTAGTTGCAGGATAACATTATGTACTTGAGGTAGAGTAGAATTCAGATGATAGTTAAAGAAATCTTCCTGATATGCAGGGTAAAACTTTGAGGACTTTTGGGGTCACTCTAATGTAATGGCTTTGCTGACGCAGACCTGACTTCAAATGACATGGGTTGCGCGGGTGTCACACACATGCATCATGGGAATTAAAGGCCCTCGTGTGAAGAAATACATACAGAGAGACAGAGAGAGAGAATATAATTATGGTCTGGGTTTTCAGTTTCCCTTGGGGCACATAAGAAAGCTGTTGACCCAGTTAAACATTCAACATCTGCCTGATGCTGAGCTTTCACACACCCCAGTCATTCTACAAATGTGATATACATGTAATCCCATCCAGCAGACTCGATGGAGTTCTACCAGAATTTAGGCAAGCAAGCAAGCAGTCAGTCTGTCTTAGCAGACTACATCGCTGTCAACAGGAGAAGCTTCGTACAGTTCATTAGATACTATCTCAATTCCGTCATCACTTAGATATTCACTGTCCCTGACATTTGGACCGTGTGTAGCAGTCAGCTCATCCATGCTATCAGGGGCCTCACTGGGTACCTCCTGATAATCGGGATCCTCCCAATCATTCCTCGTTGCATTTGCGTGATTGAGGGCCGTGTATGCCGGATCGTTGACCAATTCTACATACTCGTTAATATCATTTCTGTAAGGGTTTTCATTCTCTCCAGTTGCATGCAACTGTTGGTAGTTATGAATCCCACGAGGGCTGGTACCATTTTCTGTCTCCAGATGGTGCTGTGCACCAGATGTTCTTGGGTCTTCCATGTGTGCATTGTTACCTGGGTTCATGCCATTGGTGATGGGTGAACTGAGGTGGTCATATGCACAGTTAGAGAGTAGCTTGGGTGGCGTTCTGTTTTTGAGATTCTTATCTGGATCATTGTAGACTGGATTGTTGATGTCATCCATTTGTCCTGCAGACTGGTCAGTGCCATAGTATCTGTTTATTGACAAAATATTAAAACAAATGATGGAACAGTAGAATCTCCAATTAAGACCACCTCCATAAAGAAACCATTTCTATATTAGAGCACCAATTTACAGACCTGTTTTTGTTTATCCTTGAATTATATTCCCATTAAGACCACCCCCTATTAAGACCACATTTTCTCAGTCCCTTAGTTGGTCTTAAGAGGGAGGTTCTACTGTCTTTTGAATATTACGCTCTGTATTCAAATTGGGAAATGCACTAGTTACAAGTTATTGCATATCATTGGAGTCCTACATAAAAATCAGTGAAAACACAAGCAAAAAGTGTTCCATGGTAAATGTGCAGAATTCCATTCCAATTCTGTCCTTGAAATGTTCCACTCACATTATCACTGTTGAAAGGATTTAGTCCATTCCAGTGCGCCACTTTCGTGTTGCAAAATATGACTTTTTGATGTGTATTCTGCATCTGTGCCAAATTCATACTGCCTGGGAAAAAGCCGATAAAACACAGGGTTTTTCCACAGGGAAAAGTTAATGCTCTGCATTTTACCTGGGTCCAGCAGTTTGCTTGTGCTCAGCTGCTCCATCAAGGTAGTTTGCCCCCCCCCCCCCCCCCCAAAAAAAAAAAACAAAAAAACAAACAAAAACAAAAACAAAAAAAACCCAAAAAAACCCAAAAAACCCCCGACATTATACCTTAGTTTTGTCAAAATATAGCTTTATACAAGGCACAAAATAACTGGATTTGTGTTGCCATTTGCTAATCAAAATCATGAAATTGCTAGTCAAAATCAAGAATGGCTAGCCAGTTCTATAATTCATTTGAACACATGACAAGTCATGTTGCACTTGTTAAACATGTTAAAAGGGAATTGGCTATTCAAATTTGAAAATGAAACTTGTCCCTTGTTTATGTGAAGCCTTTAAGCTTGATGGCCATGATGAAAGCTTTATGGGATTTTTGTAAAGATTTATGGTGCCCATAAGCTATGAAGCTTCAGAGAGAACCCTGAAACACCAACATGTATTGATGTGTCAGCCCCCCTGTAGCAGGTTGGATCAACATTATGTCTACACATGTAGCTGAGGTTGGATCAACCTCTCAATGGTGGTCAGTATGTGCTGTATTCAAAATGGTCAAGTGCCACACCAACCTTCATCAAGTCCATCTGTGGCTCTTAGAAAAAAAAGAAGAAAAAAAACCCACAGTTTCCTGCTTATGAGCAAAAATTTACTGATCTATCATGAAAAGAGATAAAGAAATTCCCAAATGCTCATCTGGAGCTAACAAGTCTGTTTCCCTGTGATTGCATGACCATAATAGTGAAGGAAAATTCCACCAGATGGCATACCATGTGAGTGCAGCTGGCAGTGCACTATAAAAGTAAAATTGTATACACATTACACACAACTATATATGGATTGCCAGAATGTAAAAGGATCTTAAACGAAAGTACAATTTTATTTTTCTTTTGTATGTAACCATGATTAGTATCATATTTTGCAAACGGAATATTTCTTTGATGTCGATATGTCATACTGAAAAAGATCTATTTCCATTCAATCGCAGAGTTCCCAGAGCATTGTGTTTTTATTTATTTTGAAATAATGTGTCAGGTTAAAGGGTCATATGTCAACTCAATAATTATTTGTACATGTATAATTCTTATTGGTGTGAACTTCTAGTTAACAAAAAAAAATAAATAAATACAGGCAGTGGCATGATTTTTTTTTAACTGCATGTAATTATTTTGTGAGAGTATCCAATGCCTGTCAATTATCTTATGACTTTTTCAAATTAAATTACGTTTTTCCTGAGCTTACTATTTAGCTACATTCATTTCTCTATTTTCATATAGTTCCAAACGGATTTCTGTACTGAAATATTCATCTGAGATTACATGTATGTGAACTAGCTGTTGGTAATATAAAGTTATAGCATACAATCAAGTTACTATGTATACCAGGGAGCACTATTTTTTTCTGTAAATTTACTAAATTTTGCCAAATTGATGTTTTTCTTGTATTTTGGTAACAGCACAGAATCACACCAATAAAAATATAATGAAAAGTATTTTGCCATCGGTTTGATGTGAAATTTGTTCAACTAAAAATAATAGCTGAAATCCCCAAAAAAGGGAAAAATAGAAGGAATATAACTCTTCGGAATGCTGAGAGAGGACAAGGTTTGTGCTTTGAGACCAATACCTAAAGCATTAGGGAAATAACCAGTTTGCTTGTGCCCCAGAGTACATACATACCTGTGTCTGAAGTAGATTATGACAGCAACCAGTGCCACAAGTAGAATGATATTTAAGGTACCAAGGATGGCTCCAACAACTGCAGTATTATTACTGATGACAGCGCCACCTGCAGTGGTCACAGAAGAAGACATTGTCTCATTTTTCTTTCTTTCTTTCTTTCTTTCTTTCTTTCTTTCTTTCTTTCTTTCTTTCTTTCTTTCTTTCTTTCTTTCTTTCTTTCTTTCTTTCTTTCTTTCTTTCTTTCTTTCTCTTTTTATTCATTCATTCATTCATTCATTCATTCATTCATTCATTCATTCATTCATTCATTCATTCATTCATTCATTCATTCATTCATTCATCAGAATTCTCTCCACCCAGAATCCTGTTTGCAGACTTACTACCTGCCAGGTCTAATCTCATGACAGGCCTAATGTGTGAGTGATCATGTCACTATAAGCAAAGTGGAAGGCCCAGCAATCTGTTAGGCAGGCAAAAGGGCTAGATTTTAACGTTTTGAAAGTAGGGGACTGCAGACCACTCTTCCTGATTGTCTTTTACCATTTACCTTTTGGTGGTCACAGTTATTTCAGTTGCTGCTTTTCTTGCTGATATTAGCTTGCTATAGTGCACTTACTTACATGTAACATTACTGTAAAAAAAATAATGAGATTTTCTGCAAAAAACATGTACAAAGGGTAAAGAATCTTTTGGAATGTATACATTTTCAAAGGCTAGAACCCACCCGTGTTAGACTCAAGAACCACCATGGGATGACGTTTGGTGGTCCTGAACAATATTTTGGTGGTTTCGAACAACTAAAACTGACTTGAAATTGAGCCCTGGGCAAGCAGACTTTTAATGCCTGACTATATTTTTATGATGATGCGCATTGACATACTGCGAATTCACATAAGTAGGAGGCAAACATGGTAAAGGATCAATTTCACATTATGTGGTCCTTACTGAAAAGCAGCTCGCAAAGAATCTTCATTAGTCAGAAGCAATGTAAGGTCCATATATACATGAATAACATATGTAAGAAAAAGGTTGACATCTTACCTTTCAGTGCAGAGACACTCCCGTCACCTGAGACACCACTTGTTGTGGGTACATCAGTTACTGAATTAAAAAGAGAAAAAAAGTAAGTATGTAGGTAGGTAAGAGAGATGCTGCCTTTGTTTTTACATTTAAATGAAGCCAATGCTGTATCTAAAGGTAAAAATCAAGGGCAGTGCCTCTCTTACCTATATATACCTGTACATGTAAAATGATGTCATCTCAAAGCAAGTACACAAACATTATTTATGAGGGAGTTTTTTGATGATTTGCGAAGTGTTTCCATACTAAACTTGCATTTGGAAAATTTTTCACTCATCCATTGTATATAATTGCCCGCGTGGACATTGGAAACAAATGAAATGCAATGGTTTCAAATGACAGAGAGTATCAGTGCCCAGGGCTGTGTGGCCAAGGCTGAGATTGACCTCTGCTGATGACTTTTGATGAGCACAAGCTTGGGCCTCTGTAAAAACACTCAAGGATGTAAGTAAGTGATGATCTTCTGTACTTTAACATGTTAAGCTTTCATGCCAGGAGGTCAGATACAGACTCCCATACTGTAGCACTGTCAGCTCATTAAGTCTGTGTGCAAACTTCAAGTCATTCATTCATTCATTCATTCATTCATTCATTCATTCATTCATTCATTCATTCATTCATTCATTCATTCATTCATTCATTTATTATGTCTGAGTGCAAACACAAACTTTTGAGTTTCCCTCAAATACTGTTTTGATTCATTACATGTATTATAAATTTTGTTGATTGATTGACCTACCTACCGTAACCTACCCACCCTCCCACCCCTCTGTCCATTTATCCATCTCTCTATTTACATGGGGGGACACCAAAACCACCAGGGGATTATGTTTGGTGGACCTGAACAATATTTTGGTAGTTTTGAACCAGCTAAACTGACATTGAAATTGACCCCTGAGCAAGCAAACTTTTACTGCCTGACTGTATTGTACAATATTGCTTGTTATTAAAATATCACAAATTCAGATGATCATACAGTAGGTTTGGGAGAACCCAATGGATTAGTCACATACCCTGCACTATTGGGTAATTCAAATAAAAGGAATATTGTATGAACTTAAGGAAGCAAATTACGTCTGTAAACATGGTAAAGGACTAATTTCACATTTGTAGTACAAATACTGAAAACTATAGCTTGCAAAGAATCTGGATCAGTCAGAATAAATGCAAGGCCCATACACAGATAAGTAATATACACAGGAAAAGGTTGACATCTTACCTTTCAGTGGAGAGACACTCCCATCACCTGAGACTCCACTTGTTGTTGTGGTTACGCCAGTCTCTGGATTAAAAAGAAGAGAAAAATAAGTTGGTAGGTAAGAGAGACAGTGCCCTTGATTTTTACCTTTGAATGAAACCATTTTTGGCTTTATTTGAAGGTAAAAATCAAGGGAACTGTCTGTCCTACCTACCTGCAATATGATTTAATCTGAAAGCAAGTACACAGACATTTTTTAGCTTTGCTGACCATAGAATAAAAAAGAAGTAAGTACATATAAGTAGATAGGCAGGTGGGTAGGTAGGTAGGTATGCAATTGAAATAAAATAAAGCAAGACATCTTTACGCAGGTCATACATAAAGTGAATAATATTTCATAGCCTTAGTCTGTTCAGTAGGTAAACACAGGGGAAGGAAGGTCTAAACGTTCCAGGCAATTAAGACAATGCCTCAGCTGTTCTGCAGAAAACAAACAAAGATTTGAACAATATGGATACAAAGAACAAACACTTTGCACACAGGGGGTAAATCAGTGCCAGGGTCAGCCTGTATAGGAATACTTGCCAATCAGGGATATTTAATTATCATCAAACTATTTTCACATCATCACATGCCTTGCCTCATATGTGCATGAAGTTTGTCACCTGTGCGTACTTGAACTGTTTCAGTGCTAACTGCGACTGAAAGTCAAACTACTTATTATAATAAAATGATCTGCTCTGAATCATAATAAGGGTGCAAGATTCACGTTCCTCATAAAAGACCATTCATTCAAGTACCAGCATGCCTGTACTTACATAGGATATAATAATCCAGGTCAACAGCTTTCCAAAGGGCTTTGAGAAAAGCTGTTGACGCAGTCAAAAATGAGACACTGAAGAGTTAATCTTGCTTGCTTGGAAAGAGAATCAATGGATTCTCTTGGTGCAGTTTGTGTGCATTCCCCATTAGGGAAGTCCTTACTTGATTTAGGAAACGTGGCTCATGAATTTCAGCTACATGTTCATGTAATTACATTCTTACCTTTAGTCAGCATAAGCTTGGTTTTTTTGTCAGTTGCTGTGGTACTTCTTTGTACAGTGGGGCTTCTTGTGTCTCTCAAACATGTTGTGGTAGTTTCTGTTGAGATATTGATGTAAAGTTTATTCAGGTTGTACATTTTACTCCAATACTTTAATTCATCATGCATTTGGTCTGGACATGAATAATCACTTAAGTATCAGTATACTCAACAGTTTCATTTTCTGCAAATTTTCTTTCATTTTGGCTAACTTTACAATGACAGTTATGCATTACATGTAGGTGTATTTCACAGGGGTCATATTACAAGAGGACTGTGACAATCCTGTGCTCTGCTGATCTTGGATACACAGAATGAAATGGTGCTGTGACCTTTGGAGTAATTCCAATTGCAAGGTCATCTTTCTTTAGGGCCTCCTTACTGTTTGCAATATCAGTTTTAACTCACCCTGTTCTTGAATCATCATTTTTGAAATGAAAAGTGGCAGGATCCACTAATTCCGAGATTTAAGCCAAAAAGGCAGTTTGACTTTTCAGGGTCACTCAATTATGCAACCAGGAGCAGCAGTGCCACATCTTCTGTGAAGTTGTGAACAAAACAAATAAAAAAAAACAAACAAAAACAAAACAAAAAAAAAACAAAAAAAACAAACAAACAAAAAAACAAACAAACAAACAAAAAAAAACAACACCAAAACAAGACACCCCCCCCCCCCCAAGATAGCACAATCTAATCTCTATGCTCTATAACCAACCCAGTTACTGTCTATGTCTAAACCTATTCCCTAATTAATCAATACTATCACATTCTATTCAAAATTTTAAAAACCCATGGCTTCAAAAGCCAAATGAATTTATACACAGGTCATCAGGGGGAAACCATTACACATGTTTCACAACCCTAAATTTGTAGACAGACATTTTTCTAATGGTGCCTGATAATCTTTACCTTTTATCCCCTTTTTGGTCAATATCTTGGCTTCTGATTGGTTGACAGCAAGTCACTTTAGATTGCATTTCATGGTTTTGACTTCCCATTACTATATTTAATGACCCTGGTTAAAGGTAGCAGCTATGGTTAATGACTGCTACTATACTGCAGAGCTTGCTTAGCCTGTCAGAAGACAAGAAAATGGCAAATTTACTGGCCGCTAAGGAAACATCCTAGAAAGCTCAGATTTGGTTTTCTCATTGTCTGCATTAAGATCCCCCCGCCCCCCAAAAAAGGGATAAGATCATCAGTCAGTGGTTTGGAGTGGACTACATCACATAGGTCACAGGAAGGAAGCTGTATTGATGAGGCAATAGCCGAGTGGAATACAGCTTCCTTCCTGTGAGCTATATGCTGTTGTCTACCACAAATCATAGGCTAATTGATAGTATTTCGGAAAAACAACCAACTGAAATTTAAAGAATACAAAACAAACCCGGTAGATAATTTCCTCTTAGTGTTAAGTGGTAACCATAGGCCTAGGATCTCCAATTATTATAAGCTAGTATGTCAAATTTGCTCCAGAGAAGCAGAGTTGAATATTTGCTAAAAATCAGGGATCCATATTGAACAACTTTGTTTGACCCTTGCAGAAGATACATTTCTACCAAGTTGACAGTTTTGGATCAGAATTAGTGAAAACACAGTAAAAAGTTATAAAAAATAGAAACAAATAGAAAACCACCTGTTGAACATATCAAGTTTTGGGGTCACCGGAAGAGTTCCTATGCTATTTCAAAGCAATTAGACAGGCAGTTTTGTAGAAGCATTTTTCAAGCATTTTGCCAAAAAAAATGGAGAAAAAAAAATCCTACAAAAACTGAAAGAAAAATCACTGGGGTGAGACCATTTGAGGTACATCCCTTCCAAATTCAAGTGAATCTGGTCAACGACTTTTGAGAAGTCAAAAATGTGAAATCGTTGATGTCAATGGATGTTGATGGATTGAGGACCAGAAAATAAGCTAAGCTGACTGACAAGTCGGCAAGGCTAAAAATAGGGTCAACTGTCTGAAATTTAATTGACCTTTTTGGAGGCAATTTAATAAACTGTAACAGAGTTACACTGTTTAGGAAAGATCCATAAAGTAATATTTTCTGAAGTACATAGAGTCAGAATCCAAATGTGTGGAAGCTTTTTGCACGTGGACACCACCACATTTTGTCCGAAAATTTCTGTCTGAACAGCTAAAGGAAGAACAAATTCAAGCTACATGCATTATTAACCCTCGCCTCCGTAAACTGGCCAAAACTAGCTGCTCTTTAAATGTCGCCTGTTTCAGCGCTTTTCACTAATTTCAACAGTAATGAAAAGCAATTTGACTGAGAATTGTAGATCACACCAATCAAGATGACATGACCCAGGTCAGTAGCTTTCTTTGCTATGGGTTGGGCACTATAAGTCTTAATTCAAAGGGGAAAGAGTTAAATTTGAACTGGAAGTTGAAATTTTCATGCACTGTTGCGATTCACGTCACATTTTTTTCTTAAGAAACATGCATCTGTGCATCATGTGGATGGCATATCTACATGTATTTGCCTGTGGCACTCACTTGCATGTGAAAAATAAAGGAGGGAGTTCAGATTTTTTGCTAATAAATAATTTGAATCCAAGATGATCATTAAGAACTAAGACGGTTTCATAAACCGTGTACCAATTTATCGATCTCTCCTTAGCGTATTGCTTTAAAGCTGACCTACACGAAGCTCTTGGCATTGGTGTGATTGTATACAGTGGTCCTCTCTCGTGAGGACTGCCAAACACACAGTCATTGGTGGCCGTTAAATTACAAGAGGGATGCATGGCCTGTCTGAAGGGGCAAATACGATGTAAATGCCACACTATCTGCTGAAGAACGTGGCTCCTGGTCAGGACATAGCCTCTATCTGGGGAGAGGAACCCTAAGAGAGGGGGACCACTGCACACAAAACACCAGATAATCAAGTGCCACACCAGGTCATCTCTTATTGCATACCTGTCAGGAAAAAGCAAGCGATGTAGTTGTTCATATTCATTGTAGACCTTGGGTCTGAACAATGGATCCATGCATTCTTTTGATTTGAACGAAGAGTCTGAAAGCTGCAAGATTTGAACATGTTGAAGGCTGTATGGAATGTAGTGACAATTCGTTTGTTCTGATGTGGCTGGTTTTGAAAACAAAGCTGAAAATCTGTAGCACTATGCTTTCGTAGCCTGCAACAGCTGTGTGAATCTTTGGGAACTTTGATGTGTCCTGTCCAACTGTTGCGTGGAGAACCTTTGAGATGCCATGGTGTACTTTGATGTGGTTCAGGCACTATCAGTTGAAAACAGTAGAAGCTTGTCTGTGCATATAAATCAGCTACAAATGAGGGCAGAAAAGAGAAATAAATTATTTTCTGCACTTTACAAGAGTGAAGTTGTATGTTGACAGAGGCACATACTATTTTCATGTACATAAAAGTTGCATGCAGGTGAGGGAGCATTTATGAATTTGTTTCAGACAAATTCTGGGTGAATTAATGTGAGAACATGAAGGCAAAATGGGAATGAAAATAAAAGTTAATATTTACATGTATACATGATGTATATTTGTGTGTTTGTGTGTATATATATACACACACATACATGGATTATGATCAAGGTTATATATGTATAATACATGGGTATACATGTGTGTGTGTGTGTGTTATTTTGATGAATATTTAAGGTATTTCACAAATTATCAATCCAAACATCACTCTCAGAAAAAAAGCTTTATTTGTTGTCAACTAGTCAGATGCAAATAAATATTGACCGGGCATTTCAATTGTCATCAAATGATTCAATATTTCATTTTGAAGAGAAGAGTCTCTCAAATGCACAAGTTATTATATTGCATGAATATTGGTCTGGCATTATACAGTGTTATAAAATGGTGGGAAGATGCAATTATCAGTGATTATAGTATTATCAATGTTTGTAAAAGGTGAAAATATGAAGGAGAATGTGATCCTACTAAGTCAGCAGCTTCCAGGCCAAGACCTTGAACTGACCTTGTAACAGTTAGATATATAATTATAATTTTACTAAAGTGTTATTACATAAAAAAAGAGAAATTAGTACTGTGAAGTTCATATTGAACCAGAAAATAAGTCAGTCACAAGAAAATATTTACCATTGTTACATAATGGATCTGAAATTAAGGATATCATAAACACGTGTACTGATGAAGATGTATACGGAAATGCATGTATAAATAACTGCCCTCCAAGTGTCACGTGGTTACTGCAGGGTAGGGGTTCTGATATTGAAAGCTATTCATAAATGCAAACTTATGTTTAATCATTCATAGACCATAGAGAGGGGAATGAAAAATTAACTGTTTGTTCAGACTTTTATGTACTGCAAGCGTAAGCCGTAGCTGTTTCCGTGAATGCAAAAATTTGAAACCCCACAAGACCTGGCCCATCCTGACGCAAATTCCAATTTATTGCATTCATACTTGTTCTTGTTGAATGAAATCCAGTTGTTTTTTATGGGAAATATCATTGCCCAGACGGCAAGTTGGGATCGTCTGGCCGTACCACGGCTGCACTCCCTGAAGAACTGGTGACACTGGGGTTCTGGGCCTCCCCTCTTGTGTGTAAGGCTGAATGATCTTTTCCTCTGCTGCTACAGCTTTTATTATAAATTCTTCTTCATCCTCGTCAGACCACGTTAAAAAAAAAAACTAAATTCAGACTCTCCAGTATCACTATGTTCTGTTGCATCTGCCATGACTCTTGGCAAACTGAAGGCACTCTGTGCTTAAAGCACATACACCACAGCCAGCGGGTTGCATTTGTGACATCAGTAACACTATCCCATGATCGGAGAAAATCTGCGCACTTTCCTATATCAAATATGGTGCACTTTTGGAGCTAAAAAAACACTATTCGAAAATGAAATTTAACATTTTGGTTTTCTAGATATCATTTCTAACCACCCTAAACACCAACTTTCTAATTTGTGGTACCCATTGAATCAAGAGGACCTTTAATCTCTTGGTCATGATTTAATTTTTAATCCGCTCTCCACAGTCCTTGTCAAGATTTTTTAGGGGCTGTCATCATTTTCACTTGCATGAACAAAACATTCATATATAACTTTTGGAGCCACAAATTATGATCAAAATATATTGTTTTAATTCTACAAATGCCAAGCACAGTATGGGAGCCTGGATTTTTCATGTGATGCACGTGTCACATGGGGCACTATCTACGTTATACAGGTATAAAGTGATGAAACACATACATGGATCATGTCAAAGAACTTTTTGTTTTAAACACCTCAATGGTGACCATTTGCCGGGCATCTGGGGTCACAAGATAATGTGCTTTTGGCATTTTCATACATGAAATGATATAAATCTGATTTTGTCTAAAGTTTTCTTCTTTTAAATTTTTTTTTACTAATAATTTTGACTTTCCATTGATATTTTTGAAAAATATTTTACAATGACAAAATGACTATGACAGTCTTAGACTAATTCTCGTGCTCCCCTCCGCTATGAGTGTTTTCTTGTGAAGGGAAAATAATCACAACATTCTGTACAAGTATTATATTAGTTGCGTTCTTTTTACCCTGGGCACATAAAGTGCCAGAGGGTATTGTCATTCCCTGCATATAGTCCATCTGTCAGTCCATCCGTCCATCTTGTCAATGTTACCGCGATATCTAAAAAAATAATACAGTAAATACAGGCACATGTAAGTTGAATACTTGACAGTGGAGTCTAGACTGGCATTTTTTTATAATACTGGACATGTAAATGTGGGTGTTCTCTCTCTTTCATGGAGGAAAAGAAGTTACCCTCTACCTACTTAATCCTTTTTTTAATGTCATCAGAACCATTGTGCACATAAATTCTTTATTTGGACCTTGTGGCTACAACTATACAATCTTTCCAGGTATCCAGGTTGATGGTACACTATATTAACGGCACAAAGATATAGCGGTTGGGCTGTTGTTCTTCCAATGCTTGCACTTGCTTAAAAATCCTCCAGGTTCACCTGTGTCAAACCAACCTTGCTGCACAAGGGGCCCAATCTGAGTCTATTTATACATGCTATTATAATGATTATACAATAGGACCATCTGTGTAGCTCCCCCCCCCCCCACCACTAAAAAAAAATTGAAAAAAATAGCAGAATCTAATCTGTTTATGTGCCATAGCCAATCCAGGCAGTCACAGTCTATGCCTAACCTTATACCTTAATTAATTGCTATTGTCACTTATGATATGATACCAAAATTTTGAAAATTTAAGGTTTCAACACGACAACCAAATGAATTTATCAATGGGTGATCAGTGGGAATCATCAAGCATGTTTCACAGCCGTAAATAGTAATAATAATACTTTAACTTTATTATGCTCATATTCTTTTTCCTTGAAATGATCTCGACAAACTTGAAAAACTATGGGACAACCTGTTTCAAACAATGGTGCCCAGGAAGTGCATTGACTGTCTCAAGTTGCAGACAGCATCAGATACGTGCATTCCAAATACGCTGGCCCAGGTTTATACTGTGGAATGGCAAGCTGTGTATTCTCACCTTGAACATGTGGAGCAAAAACATGGAGTTGCCCCAAGAAAATAATTAGTACGACCTTTTCCATCAGCATGATCGAAGCCCGAGTGAAATCTTGCAGATCTCAGAAGGTCCACTGTTGGTAGATCAAGTGCATGATCAGTTGATGGTATCCATTGTCAGTACAGCTTTAAGTTATGCTTCTATATTCCTTGACATCAGCACATTGTCATGATTATACCTGTATCCCATCACAAGGAAGTCCTGGGCACTACAGATGGATGTTCAAGTGGGTAAATAAAATTCCTTCGGTAACGCGATAAGAGCTAGTGGTGACTGAGTTATATCTTCCTCATTTTTGCTGCCACCCCATTTGGGCATAGTGTCACATGGGGTTGCTATATTAAATACCTGGTTTGCACACTTTGAATGCATCACACACACGCTAACTACTTTTGCATGCTAAACTTAACAAAGGCCAAGTTCTTCTGTATGCACATAGTTGGACAGACTTCCTTGATCATTTCACCCATGACTTCACTTCTTTTATATTGAAAACTTCAGCCATATCCAAGACCTTGAACTATTTATAAAAGTGACTATTTTTTTTTATTGAATATCCTATGGTCGTGATATGTGGTTGATACGTGTTAAAAACAGACCTAGGTTTGTGTCATTGACATAATGGCACCTGCTGTATGTGACCACCCCTCAAAAGATGGCACACCCTCTGTACAGCAGCTGACTGCAGTGGTCACATATAACAGGTACAAATCTTTGGATAATGGGCCTTTCACAGAAGAGGGTACCAGCGTCAGTCCACTGGTTGCCTAAATTTGAACACACACACACACACACACATATATATGTGGAAAGAAACTCAAAAGTACATGTAAGGATGGGTTAAGGAGCAGTCCAGATAACAGGTGCTCGTCCTGCATACGTCATTAAGAAATGTAACTTGACTTTCTAGCATTTACTGAAATACTGTCATGTAAGCATTTTTTTATATATTTTTCTTTTGTGGTTTAAGCTTCTTTTTCTTCCCTTTTTTTCAGTGTTTCGTGACAAAGTGGTTCTTACAGAAGGAACAACGTATGATTTTTTTTCCTTCCTTAAGAAAGGAGCAAAGGGATTTAGGGCGTAACAGCACATTATATGGCAGTATATAAGCAAATCTATTTTATAATTAATCTTGGTTGAGTTGGTAGTTTTGACTGTGTTTACAAAATACCGGATATTAAAACTTTTTCTGTAGTCTCTCTGGGTCCTATAATTTCTTCCTGCCTACATTTCTTCCTTCAATCCTTCCTGTCCCCTTCCTCTTCTTTTCCCTCTGTCTTTTCATTCATCTCTTTGCTTTGCTCCCTCTCTCATTATGATCAACTCACTTTTGCTGAGCATGTCCAGACAGAATTCTTCCAATTTGTTACAGATCAATACAGTTTATTACATACTAATATACAGTTACATTCATATGTAATGTTCAGCTCTGCTGACCAAAAGGTCACAGAGCATATGCTATGACTCATGTTACTTGGTTCTTCTGTAAACCTTTTCCTTGTGAAGGCAACACAGTCCTCAGTGTTTAAGGCAGGCCCATGTGACCATTAGGACCTTATCAAGGATATAAAAGTCTAGATGGTGCTTAATATTGGTGGCGCCACCTATAGTATTGTACAGTGTATGTGTCAAAATGTTAAAATCTTGTGGATGCTAGCATATTTAATGTTTTGCTGGAACTTGATGAAATACAGTGCAGTTGTGGACGAATTCAAATCCTAATTGTGTATGAAACTAGAAGTGCCATCTGTGGTTCAAAAGAAACGAAATGTGTTGAAAGATATAAAATTCCGTAACTTGAAAAATAATTGAGTGACATGTGCCGAATTTGTAGGATATATTGATCATGTCCAGTGTTAATATATTATGTAAGGTGGATGACCTTGATATATATTTTATTGGCTCACCAGACCTATAAAAGTGAAAAAATTAAATTGGTAATTAGGGGCATAGTCAAGTGTAGACAGCAATGGGGAAGAGAATTGAATCTATAGATTAAAAATTCATTTGATTGTATAGTGTACCAGTACATGTATATAAATCTCTACTTAATAACCTCCTAACTTTAGGGTCACCATGATAGAATTATTTCGAAATTTGTCAGTTGTCCAAGTTTGATGTTTTTCATAGATAACTCAGAAAGTTATTGCTGGATCTGTACAAACAGACCCTCTATAGGAAGTAGTACTGAGGGCACACATTTTGAACAAAACAATTTTGCAATCAAAGTTGAAGGTCAAGGTCATTTGATTAATTGGTTATGTATGGGTCAGAATATGAAAATCCTTTAATCTTTCAAAACGTCTATAATATTTGTTGGGTCTTTATGAAATGTTGGATTGTGGAGGTCATGATCTCAGTCATGAGTGCTGCCACCTACAATTTGACCAAACTTAGGAGCCAAAATGTGACGAACGATATAAAATCCCGTATCTCAAAGAATAATTTGGCTGTAGACATGCCAGTTTTAAGTAAAGGATATATTTATATGTATGTATAGGTAATGTTAGGCACTAATATATTCTGTAACAATGGATAAACTTGACATATTTATTCCAGGCATCCAGTGCTGTAAAGTTGAGAGAGGTAGCTGCCAATGATGTCCAGTGTTCATATTTATGTCTCCCGGTGGAAGCCGGGGACATATTGTTTTAGTGCCCGTTTCTTCCGCTTCTTCTTCTTGTTGTTGTTGTTGTTGTTGTTGTTGTTGTTGTTGTTGTTCAGGTTCTTAGTTTCCGTGCGATAAGTCTTGAAAGACTTGATGGAATTTGATGAAACTTGGTAGGATTATGTATCTAGGCAAGACCTAAGTTGGGATTGTATTTGGGTGACCTTGACCTAATTGCAAAGGTCATAGGGTCACTTATGTGAAATTGGTTTCCGTGCGATAAGTCTTGAAGAACTTGATGGAATTTGATGAAACTTGGTAGGATTATGTATCTTGGCAAGACCTAGGTTGGGATTGTATTTGGATGACCTTGAGCGAATTCTCAAGGTCACAGGGTCACTTATGTGAAATTGGTTTCCGTGCGATAAGTCTTGAGGAACTTGATGGAATTTGATGAAACCTAGTAGGATTATGTATCTAGGCAAGACCTAGGTTGGGATTGTATTTGGGTGACCTTGAGCGAATTCTCAAGGTCATAGGGTCACTTATGTGAAATTGGTTTCCGTTCGATAAGTCTTGAAGAACGTAATGGAATTTGATGAAACTTGATAGGATTATGTATCTAGGCAAAACTTAGGTTGGGATTGTATTTGGGTGACCTTGACCCAATTTTCAAGGTCACAGGGTCACTTATGTGAAATTGGTTTCCGTTCGATAAGTCCTGAAGAACTTTAGTGAATTTGATGAAACTTGGTAGGATTATGTATCTTGGCAAGACCTAGGTTAGGATTGTATTTGGATGACCTTGAGCGGATTCTCAAGGTCACAGGGTCACTTATGTGAAATTGGTTTCCGTGCGATAAGTCTTGAAGAACGTAATGGAATTTGATGAAACTTGGTAGGATTATGTATCTTGGCAAGACCTAGGTTAGGATTTTATTTGGATGACCTTGAGTGGATTCTCAAGGTCACAGGGTCACTTATGTGAAATTAGTTTCCATGCAATAAGTCTTGAAGAACGTAATGGAATTTGATGAAACTTGATAGGATTATGTATCTATGCAAGACCTAGGTTAGGATTGTATTTGGATGACCTTGAAGGAATTCTCAAGGTCACAGGGTCACTTATGTGAAATTGGTTTCCGTTCGATAAGTCTTGAAGAACTTGATGGAATTTGATGAAACTTGGTAGGATTATGTATCTAGGCAAGAGTCAGGTTGGGATTGTATGTGGGTGACCTTGAGGGAATTCTCAAGGTCACAGGGTCACTTATGTGAAATTGGTTTCCGTACGATAAGTCTTGAAGAACTTGATGGAATTTGATGAAACTTGGTAGGATTATGTATCTAGGCAAGACCCAGGTTGGGATTGTATTTGGGTGACCTTGACCTAATTTTCAAGGTCACAGGGTCACTTATGTGAAATTGGTTTCCGTGCGATAAGTATTGAAGAACTTGATGGAATTTGATGAAACTTGGTAGGATTATGTATCTTGGCAAGACCCAGGTTGGGATTGTATTTGGGTGACCTTGACCTAATTTTCAATGTCACAAGGTTACTTATGTGAAATTGGTTTCCGTTCGATAAGTCCTGAAGAAATTTAGTGAATTTGATGAAACTTGGTAGGATTATGTATCTTGGCAAGACCTAGGTTGGGATTGTATTTGGATGACCTTGAGGGAATTCTCAAGGTCACAGGGTCACTTATGTGAAATTGGTTTCTGTGCGATAAGTCTTGATGAAATTTGATGAAACTTGGTAGGATTATGTATCTAGGCAAGACCTAGGTTGGGATTGTATTTGGGTGACCTTGACGTAATTTTCAAGGTCACAGGTTCATTTATGTGAAATTGGTTTCTCTGCAATAAGTTTTGAAGAACTTGAGGAAAATTGCTAGAGTAATATATCTAGATGAGAGCTAAAATAGGATTGTAATTTTCAAGCAAACTTGGTCATTTGTAATTTGTTATAACCTGTAGCTTATTCAGAGATGTGAGTGTTCCACCGGGAGACATTTGATTTTCTGTTGGAAAATCAGTCTGTTCTAGTATCTCTATATATTATAACTTTCAGGAGTTGTCAAGTGTATAATAAAAATGTAGGTCTAGTTCCATATTGATAGAGCTACTTGCAATATTATGTAATATATGGGTCAAAATGTTAAAATCTTGAACATTGTAGCATCTTTAATATTTGGTGGATCTTAATGAAATTTAATGGAGTTGTGGAGGGAGTCAAACGCGCAATTGCTTATGATACCAGGGAGGCTTCATTATTTAGATGGTCACATATTAGCAGGCTCCTGTCCATGTACATTAATTCATCTATTTACACGGTAGCACTATGGGCCCATGGGCCCCTTGTTTATACAATGTCCAAGGGATTTTGGCATGGGCCCCTTGTTAATGCAATACTTAATATAAGCGATTTTGGATAATTTTGTTCATTTTGATATTTGGGGACATTTTGGTAGACATATACATGTATGTTGTCTGTCATATGTCCAAATTTAATAGTTCTGGCTCCAATACAATCTAAGAAATGAACAAAATACATGTACTTTCAATTTTAACATGGTAGTCAATTAACCATGGTCACCTTTGGTTTTTCATAGCTGACAATAAATATGTGCTCTAAAATGTCTGTGTAACAATTGGATATTTCTCAAAAATGAATTCTCTGGTCTTAATACTGGTTTACTTTAAAAATACTCCATAGCAAAAAAGTATCCGCGATTTTCTAAGAAATGATCAGTTCTTTTTAAAATTTGTACCAAAAATGAAGAGTCCCAACAAAATTTATCAATTTCACAAAAAAAAAACAATCATTTTCCAATTTGTATCAACATTGTAAACAAACAGACCTTTAGTTATGACAAATCCCTGATACTTTATTTGCCCATACATGTGTGGAGATTTTAATTGCAGAAACTTGGACCAATGCATATCATGAATATTGTTCGCGGAATATCCAAACTTTTATAACAACATTTAAAAAAAAAAAAAAACTAAAATGCTTGTGTTTATACAGCTGCTTTAAAGTTTAAGTTCCATCGTTAGTGCAGACAAATGCGGCAAAACTCTGTCAATTGAGTATTAGGTTTATTGTGTCAGGGATTCAGGTTACTGTCATATTTACCCCAAAAAGTGAAGTCACTTTTCCAGGTTGGACCTTACCCTGAAATAATCTCGTATGTTACAAATAAAAAAGGAATTGTATGAGCGGAGAAAGATCACTAAAGATAAATACTTGCTTGGCTGCAAATCAACCACCACAAATCTGATTTTTATCATGATTATGTCCATGTTTTGTAGACCAAGGTCGACAGTGAAAATAAAATAAGTATAGTTATGTGTCATGTTTAAAAAAAAGAGAGAAGTACATGAAAGTTAGAACTTTTTGTTCCTTAATATTGACTAGGAAGGAAGCTATATCAATCATTAAATACCATACTTCTCAAACGTTTTTCATGCAGCCCAATTTCACACCCAATTTGTTGGGTTTTTTTTCTTTTTTTACAATTTGAAAATTTTTTCTCACTTTTATTTCATGCACCAATTGAATTCTATGCAATAAAAATGCACTAAGACCAACTGACTTTTTGTATTCATTATTGTATGTCAGGTAACAATACTCCATCCAATAATTACTGTGCCGGAATCTTTGAAGTTCTAGGTACTAAACAGACCTGAGCTGCAAGAGTGCAACAGAGGTGGGGTAAATGTGTGTCGGGCGAAGTTCCACCTGGTGATTTTTTTATGATGATGTGGGTGGATTTATTTTCAGTCTCCACTGTAAGAATAACAAAAAACATTTTTGTTCAGTAGTGGTGACATAAAGATCACCTTTTATTACAAGTTTTGATGAGGAGTGAAATACAGATCTATGTTTGACATAGAATTTATTGACAACATCCACAGTAATCAGGTCGTGCAGACAAAACAAGTGCGAACAAAATGGTTTCACCACAACATAGCCAACACTTAGTCAGAAACTACAGCACCCCATCATGGTCCAGTGACTGCTGAAGTTCACATTAGGGCCATTTTGAAGGTAGTAAAGACACGTGGAGAATAAGAAATGTGATGAAGTTGTACCTGTTGTCACCAAATGGAATACATGTATGTATAAGTTATCTTCATCACTTCCTGAAGGACTGGGTCGGTGTGCCTTGCATTTTTTGCTTGTTTTTTAAAGATTTTCTTTTGTTCATTTGAACTTACATGTAGCACACCAAGCAGTTCGCACCAAATTGTGAAATTAAGTTTAACACAAAAATTTCAAGAACTACAGTTACTGCAAACAACAAAGAACATCAGTTGGAATATTTATTCCAAAGTTATTGCAGTTGTAATTAAAACATGAAACATACAGATGGGTAAAATGTGTGGAAAAAAAAACAAGTGTAGTACATGTATGTAACATGATTGTAAACAACTTCATAGGACACAGTTAATTATTGTATTAACCTTTAATACACTTTTGCTCTACAAAATAGGTATATGACAACAAACAAAAAAAAAGTGGGTGGGGGTGGGGGCAGGGCTCGCACAAAAAGTCCCTGGATATCATAAGAGCAAACTGTCCGCAACATACATTTATTGTACTTTTGACCCATTATTAATTCTATACCCAAATTGTAGTAAATGTAAAACAATTTCTCGCCGGTGTGAACAGATTTACAAGTACATGCCCCAGCCCTGATGTACATTGATGTGTGCGTGTGGCCTACTTGTGACCTTGCATCATTTCCCATTTGGCATTAATATGTTGGACTATACTCTGCTGTACTCAAGATTCAATTTGCCCAACCCACGCCAAGGAAAACTATTGACCTAGGGTATATGCCATCATGAATGCCCTTATGTCCAAATCTCTGCAAAAATGTTTTCTTGTAATGAGAAACGTAAGTTAAAAACATTATGGCAGATTATAAGAATTATTGCAATTGACACCAATGCTCTTTTGGATAATTTGAGCGGGAATTAAGGGGTTAACCGTTGTACGTTTGAATAGTCAAAAGTTCCTGGGCGTAAAGTGTCATCTGCTTCAATGCTTTTCACTTAGATTTATGTCGACAGGAACATTTTTTTGTGGGAAAAACACACAACACTTGTTATGAGAGAATGTTCCTGGTCAACAGCTTTCCTTGACAGCAGTTTGGCTGCATTGCAACCTGTGGTAAGGAAAGCTGTTGATTCATGATTGTGACATTCCACAAAAAGAAAAAAAAAGCTCTTGCCGATAGTAGATCAAAGGGCAATTCAAGGCAAGACTTAGCTTTGATAATGTTTATTTGTGGTTTTGTACTCTGGTAAAGGCTTTCAACCCCCCTGTGAGAGGCTTGTTGATTGTGGTGCAAGTACTTCATGAACATGAAGGAAATTTATGTCATTGCCATAATTCAGTCCACAATTTTAATCCTTGTATAAATTAACTGTTTAAGAGACAACAACAATAAAGTTCCAGAAAGGGAATTGGTTTGTGCCACAAAAATGATATTGGTCTGATATTCAAGGGACTGTCATCAGCATGTGCAGTCATATTCCAAAGAGGAAAGCGTCAAAATATCAACTCAGTCTGCGCAAAAGTAAATCACATGAAACAAATGTATTTTTACCATGGGTCAACAAAACGTAGAAAAATAAATAAAAACACATACTGAATAAACCATACAAAATTATTGGTTCAGTATTTTATGTAGATAATTGCACTTTGGTACAGAACTAGTACATGTGTTACTTATTTCTGTTAAGGGGAATGGCACCTCGCCATTTGTACATGTACCAATAACATAAGTCATGTAGAACCATATTATGCAACCTAATACTGGAACTTCTACATTCTACTAAAAATGGATATGTACATGTGCATGTATACATGTATGTGTATACATGTATGTCTATACATGTATGTGTATACATGTAGGTGTATACATGTAGGTGTATACATGTAGGTGTATACATGTAGGTGTATACATGTAGGTGTATACATGTAGGTGTATACATGTAGGTGTATACATGTAGGTGTATACATGTAGGTGTATACATGTAGGTGTATACATGTAGGTGTATACATGTAGGTGTATACATGTAGGTGTATACATGTAGGTGTATACATGTAGGTGTATACATGTAGGTGTATACATGTAGGTGTATACATGCTTTACATCATCCTTCTCAATAAAAGTTGCTCCCGACCTTCCCCTGATGAAGGCGCAAGGGGCGCCGAAACTAGTTGGGAGGGGAGCTTTTCAATATACATCATAGTTTGTTCTTTACTTCAGACATAGGGGATAGGCCTGTTGATATTGTTCTACCTTCAATTTTGCCATCATCCTTATAGTGAAGTAAAACAAAGTCATGGATTTGAAATGATTGAAAAAACACACTTTAAACAATGATGAATGGTAAACATAGCACTCTTTTTCTTAAAATCTAGGCACTCATTTGCCCCCATGCTTGCATGTTGATAATCCGTTCTGTTTACAGAGCATTCCCTTTCGCATTTAAGGGTTTCGTGGTTAAAAAAATGAAGCTCCATGAACTTGGGAATTTATTTCCACCTGGAGGCCAATTTGCTTTTTAAAGGAGACTTTTTTATATGTTCACCTGGACCCATCTATGGGGGGCATGCAAACAGGCATCTTAATTTGCCCTTTGTATCATCAGATGTGAACTTATTTGCCAATATTAAATATACATACATGTACTTTGATCATGGTACAGGCTGAGTGGAACATCAAATCATCCTTATTATGTTGCCATGGTTACTGAGGTCTGGTTAAAAAAAAACAAACTTGTAATACTCTTTGGATACTCACACCAGCCGGAGACGTGCTGGTAATAAATGCAGCAGGACCGGCAGACTGACACAACTATTGTGAATCACTGTGACCTTAATGCATGTAACATATGCATGTTATCATTCTGATTCCATAAGATATTCATTCTAGTCATTTTGTTGTTGATATCCTTGTAATTAAAAAAAAAAAAGACAAACAAATAGAGTCCAGTGACTATAGTTTACAATCTTTTAGTTTTATCGTACATGTATTACTGTATAGTATTCATGCATGTGTTTTGGCTTCAAAATGTCCATAAAATTATGTCAATGCTTTATAAAGACATGTACATGTATATGTACACATTCACACACACACACACACACACACACACACACACACACACACACACACACACACACACACACACACATCATATCAGCTACTGGTACCAAATGGCAATCTTTTTTTAAAATCTCAGAAATTCAGACTCAAACAGGACTTAGAAAGCTTAGTAGTTGAAAAAAACACCAGTATTTGCAGGCATACATATCCATGAAAAAATTATTATCCTTAATCTGCAGATTGATAAAGTTGATTATGAATCACATCTGAACCACCAGGGTAGTTGCTTGGGTATATGTCCGTCTTGACCATATGAGTGCCGTTATGTACTTTAGGTCGACCAGAATCGACGTCACCGTCAAATGTCATGGTGGATGACTGTATTGCTGTGTCCTCTGTCACCACCATGTCCGTGTCTTCCTTGTTTCGTCCTGTAGGAGACAGGTTGGACTGACGCTGGGAGTCCTGATACATGCTGTACATACTGTAGTTTGTCGGGTCGTTTATATTTATGGTATGCAGTTTGGCAGTTTTTGCCTTTTTAGTTTTTATTTTCTTGTCATCCCCAGCGTCAGATCTGAAATGGCGTGATATACGTCAGTGTAATCTTTACACATACACAAAGAGCATTACAATACATGTACAGTGGTACCTCTTTTGAGAGACCCCTCCAATGAGAGACCATCCTCTCTTGAAAGACCATTTTGTAAAACCCCAAGTCCTATTCATCCAATGTTCTTGTACCTCTAATGAGAGACCACCTGTCTTGAAAGACCACTTTTATGAGGCCCCAAAGGGTGGTCTCCCAAGAGAGGTACTACTGTATACATGTTTCTGTGCCATGTATTAAGAGGTGGGTTGCCATGTAAAATTTTCATGAGCAAGCAAGGTCAATCTTCGGACTAAAGTGTAACCGAAGTTACAGTCATACAAGTGTGGTCGACTCCTCTGTGTTCCATATGCTCCCTCTCCTGATAATTCGTCAGAGCTTTACTAAATTACACTCATCATAAGTTAATTTTCGTCACATATTTAAAGACTACTGAATGAATGATCATAACAATACCTCTTTTTCATGATTTGTAAATTTTAAGGATATCAATCAATAAAATAACTCAATTTTGTTTTTTGTTCAGTTGTAAAGTTTTGTGGAAATTGCTCCCCAATTGGTGAAAATTTCCACCGATAACCAAATTTCATACAGCAAGTGTTTTAAGATACATAAAAGAACAGGTGTACAACACAGGAAAAAAATTTCAACTGCTTTTGAAGACAAGTTGTAACTTTATAACAAGGAAGGAGGCTCTACCCACCTTGTGACAAGTGAAAAGAGGGTTATCAGAAATAGAAGTAGGTTTAAAGATTAGCTGTTACATTGTTATTACATTACATTATGTCTGGGGTAGCCAACTGAACTGAGCATCTGTGCTGTAAAGTAATGAAAGAATTTGATCATTTTCTGTAAAATTTTATGAATTTGTCCTACATGTAACTTTAAAATTATCACTTTTAATTTTTATGTTTCATCTGAATCTTCCATAAGAGTAGGTACATGTTGCCCAGTTTGCTGAACATATTGCAAAGAGGGAGATTGTGCATATTCATGTAATATGTGTCTCTTAATATTTTCATGCTGATGACATCCCTTAGAAACTCACAACTGAAACTGTGTATTTTACATGCAATAAATAATTCCCTGTTGGACCTTCCTTCATATCTCTAATAAACAGTGAAACTAATGAGGTGCATACTGACCAAAATCTACCTGAAGGCTGCATTTTAATTGTTCATCAGAAGTGTCACAGCTACCAGGTGACCCACAACTTAAACGATTAAATATCACAAGTAAACACAAAGGAACAGAACAAACATGTACATGTATGTTTTATGTGCCCCAGATAGTCTAAGAAGTACTGAGGGTAAGACTGGTACAATTTTTGTCTTGCCAGCATAAGCTGTTGGCGAGACTAAGCACTCACTTTCCGTCCATCCGTCAGTCCTTCTGTCCGTCAAAAAAAACCTTTGGAGTGGCATTATTTCACTAACTTCTTTGGTTAGGGCTTTCATACTTGGGTAAATGATTTATAT
This sequence comes from Hermodice carunculata, assembly GCA_964020975.1. NCBI lineage: Eukaryota > Metazoa > Annelida > Polychaeta > Eunicida > Amphinomidae > Hermodice > Hermodice carunculata. The sequence goes on along the minus strand of OZ026625.1, from coordinate 8,830,857 downwards.
TGATGGTCACTACAGATTTGTACCATCACTTTTATACTTCATTGGTTACATCATGCTTGAATGAGCATTGTAGAAAAACTTTGGAGAAGCTTGAATTACGCTGCCAAGACATTCATGCCCCCCCCCCCCCAGCATGGCTCTAGTTTAAGCATGGTGTAACCATCATGTTAATTATATGTATGCAGTACAATACATGATAGGTACACCCTTTGTATGTTTATGATAATGATCATGATAATTGAAGGCTCCCTGAGATATTTTGAATATTTTCCAATCATTAGCATAATTCATCTCTATTGACAGTCTTGCTGAAAGAAAGAGTAAAATAGTTAATAAACAACTTCAGGATTTCAGAAGTAACTGACCACATATATTTGAATATTAAGTTGGGGGTAGTTTCATTAACTCCTTTCTGTAATTTTGCCCAAATGTTCCAGAAGTAAGATTTGATCTGGTGGATTGGAAGAAAAATGGAGGATGGTTTGTTGAGCAGGCAACTCATAAATATCAGTGTAAGAGGTAAGAAAAATATTCCACTTATCCGCAATTAAGGAAAGAAACAATTTAGAATCGTTGTGCCCTTAGCACTACAATGTAAATGTGGACAAATCCACTGTTGAAATAACTTGTCAGCAAGAAAATTTGTATGTGGGACAAATGGAAAAACCTTGTTTCAAACACTGAATGGACAATATTTTGAATGAGAGATATGGAGAAGACTTATGAAGATAGATAGTGTGCTCTAAGCCTAAAGCTCTCTTCAGTAGACTGTTGTGGGTACATGTGGCCTAGCTCACATTATAGAAGGCTGTTGAATTAGTCTTATCTTTACCAAGAAAGGGTTAAAAAGCCTTTGCTGTTATATTCTTTAAATGACGTACCTGCCACTGCAGCACATGATGACAGACACTAGCGCCACCAACAGGCAGATAACCACAACACTGAGGACGACTGTTGCAATGACTAATGTAAATGTTCCATCTGTCCTCGCCGCATCTGCATTACCATATATATATATATGTATTGATGGAAATTGTATACAAATTTGAAAATTAATCAATATGTATATGAAATATTTTATTTATGAAGTATATTTGATTAACACCTGTGCATACAAATTCTAAATTTGCTGCACTTACACCTATGTAGTTTCAAGGTAATGGTTTCCCATAATAACAGACTGAGTTAAATGCAGAAAGTGTAAACTTGTAGAATCGATACTGTTACAGCTGTAGAGTTTGTTAAAAAAAATATCTTGATATGTACTCATGTATAGTGGGTCTCCTTGACCTAATTCTCAAGGTCATGCATGTGAACTTGGTTCTCTTGCAATCGCCTTATCAGTTTTCTCCTTCAGAGACAAAATGTTACACTGGGAGACATTCAATTTTTGTTACGCAAAATAAATAACTTCTTGTTTTAAATGCTTTCCCATTCAGATTTTATAATGTTCTGCTCTACAAATAGATTTTGATGCCGATAATTAGCTCATGCAAAATGTTCACAGGCCAACAATGGTTTTCACAGTGCTATGTGTGTTGTGTTTTGTCAAGTGTAGTGAGAAGGTTGCCTATTAACAGTTATGTCATAGATATAATGAATATTGGTTGTGTATAATAATTATTTAGCAAGATTCTTTTTAAAACAGACAAGTATATTATTTTAACCCTCTGGACCCTAAGTATTTTGCAGCTCAATGTACAATGTATTTAGAGCTGATATATCAGCTCTGGGGTCCAGAGGGTTGACCAATGTGAATGTTCTGTTACCTGATTCCTCATAAGTACATGTCACAACATATTCGGCTGACATGTCGCAGAACTGGATGCCTGGCTTAAGCTGTCCGAATTTAAATGCAGTATCCTGCAAAGACGTCACTGTCCTCATGAGGCAAATTTCAGTGGTTTTATTGGTTCCCAACCCGATGACGATGATGCAACTTGCGCTTGATCCTGAGGGGAATTTTACTCTCCTTGTCACAGAAGTGGAGTTGGTACCCCCAAACTTGGTGCAGGTGAATGGTGTACCGGATGTTGTCGTACCATTGCCTGGAAAACATACATAAATATGCAAAGATGATGAGAGAAAGTATTTGTGTATTGTGTTTATTGTCTTGCCAGCACAAGCTGTTGGCGAGACTAAGCACTCACTTTCCAGGGCCAGAATTTCGGCGAGAATCCATTCTCGTAAAGATTCTCTAAAACTTGTCTTTCTTTAAAAAGAAAACTAATTGCCAAAAATCCCAATAGATTCTCGCAAAATTTTGTGAAATTCTGGCCGTGCTTTCCATCTGCCCGTTATGAATATGGGTCATGTTTTTCTACATAAGTGTATCATACTAGAGACATCCGTCTATAGAACTTCATTTGTTTAGTGATGGACTTGTAGAAGTCTGCTCCTTGCATTTGATACCCTATAACAGTGATTCAATCACTTGACTTATTAATTGGATAATGTTCCAGATTCATAGATATCACAAAAACGATGTGGGCCTACTTCCTACTTTTGCTATAAACTCAGCTGACGAACTAGTCAGAAGAACCAAAATAGTTATAGGCCTATCAATTCTCCATTTATTTTTTGCAGAAGTAATAAAATTTGGATTTTGGGTGGTTGGGCCTATACATATTGGAAACACTATACATGTAGTCTGTATTTGGTGAAGAATATTTCAGAGGTTGAGAGGACCGATTTAAGACCACCAGTTGCCTTTTGTGGGTGACTGCCTTTCTTAAGTCAGGAGTGAAATTTGTGTTTTCCCATTGGTATTGGAAGATGAGTGTTGATGCTTTGGTAACTCTGGAATCTCTTTGTTGTCATTGTTGGGTTGATATTTTTCATGAGTATGGGTCATGTTTTTCTACATAAGTGTATCATACTAGAGACGTGTGTCAACATAAAACTTCGGGGTGAAATTATTTCACTAACTACACTGGGTAGGGCTTTTATGCTTGGGTAAATGATTTATAGTGATGGGCACCACAGATTCATATCATCACTGTCATACTTCATATATTACATCATGCTTGAATGAGCATTTTAGAAAACTTTGGAGTGGTATTATTTCACTAACTACACTGGGTGGGGCTTTCATAGTTGGGTAAATGATTTATAGTGATGGTCACTGCAGATTTGTACCATCACTGTCACACTTCATTGCTTGCATCCTGTTTGAACCCTTATCTCCCAATGGAACTGTTATGTATGCGTATTTGTACCTCACCTGTATGTATTTCTGAATTATCCCCCCCCCCCCCCACGCATGGCTCTGGTTTTAATTAACCCTCGTTGGACCAAGTCAACTGCTTTGGTTCAGTAAATGTAATTATTTTCATGTGTATTAATTTTCACGGTTTTTTTCATTTCACACCTTTCAATGAATTTTTAATTTCACTATTTTCAACATAATTCCCCTCAAATCAATGTTAAACTGCTATATCACTGCATTTTTATTTTTACGGTTATATGCCGTCAATGAAGTAAGCAAAATACAAGCAATTTACAGTATATTGTAGGCACAGTATAGGTCGAGCCAAAGGTGTTGATATATCTTGTATCCATGTATGTCATTAGATGACATATACAAATTTGCACCATTTTTCTGGTAATTTGGATCTGGAAAAGATTGATGCTGGATATGTACATTGTATTTGTGTCTTTTCGTCCAGAACCACTTCCTGGTAGTCATAACCCTATTCCGTAGTCCAAACTCTCTACACTCCATAAGCTAACCTGTCACTGTCTGACCTGTATACATATATGGAAGTAGTTTTTGTCAAGTTCTTTCGTGGAATTTTGACATAGGCTGTATTGGCCCAAATAAATTTAAGGGTCTTCAGGGGGTAACCACTCTGAACATGTTGAATAACGTTGAGGATTTAAGATTTCCTCCAATGTGTTTGTGTTCCGCATGACGATCATCTGGTATTGAAGTGACAATTTTCACTGTAAAATAACCAGTTCAACAAAGTAACTGAAACTATAAGTACATGCACAAATCCTGTAATCATGGCAATTATACCATTTGTTTGCAGCTATCATCTTATGTGTGTATGTTTGTGTACCATGCATAATTTGCACCATGTAACATGTAAGCAGTACATACTGTAAGTTGGTTTAATTTTGCTATACCCCGATTTTCGCTTATTTCACTGGTGACACAAAACTGAAAATAAAAACACCGTGAATTTGTTTTAACGTTGGATGAGTAGGATTTATGTCCAAAACAGTGAAATTAAAACCACAGGGAAATGTCAACAATAGAAAAACCGTGAAGGTTCATACAGACAAAAAGAAAGCAGTTTACAGTATCGGAAGAGCGCTGTAATCAGATAAGAGCAAGACAGTGCCTCATTTGACCATTGCTGCATTGTTGCCACCCTGTCTTTGCTGTTTACTATTTCTGGAGAACCCCTCGATTAGTCGATTTGTGTACTATTGGGCTATCCAGTGTGAAATAAATAATGTCTAAACTTAAACTTATTTGGTTTAATTATCCCCACATCGTGTGCAGCTGACATTCAAGTGAAACCATTTCACATTTTATTTTTGGTTGTGAAATGAATGCAAACATGAGATAAACACTGTGTTTTATAATGATAAATGTGTAAATTATATGTTTATTATTAATTCATACTAATTGTTCGTTTGCTTCAGGTTGAAGATTTCACTGTCTTTTCTCACTTGTTTACTTCACTACCAACATCCAGTTCTTGTTGATGCATGTCATATCATTGACGAACAATACTATAGTTTACACAATGGAGACTTTGTGTTAAGTTTATTCCTATCTTAAGTGTCATGAGGAAAAATACTACAATAAAAAGATAAATAAAAACACTTTATGTTTTGACTTTGCCAAATAAATACACTGGTGAAAGTATTTTTTTGTACGTTACTTATTATAAGTATTTCTTTGATATTCTAGGCTTCATTTCCCTTCCAGTACACACACCACGAGTTATTTATTATGGAGTAGGGTACATCAGAAGAACTTGTAGAACTGCTTACCTGCATATTTGTTCAATGACATAGAGTAAACTTGGGAGGAACATTACATTGTTCTGATTATTCTTTAAAATTAAGTGGATTTATATCGATACATGTAGTACCTCGTACGAGCTTCCGTATTTATGTACACATCTAAGTAGAATTATAGATGGAATCATACAAGGAAAGGCTTTCTCAGGTCCGGTTACCTGTTGTTGAACACGCGTCAGCAGTCACAGCCTTTGTGAGCCCCAGAGACAGGACAGCTAAAGTGGTAGTAAGAAGCATGTTGATGTTACAGTTTGAGTAACATGAAAAACCTGGTAATTAAATCCACTATTAAACGATGTGTGGACACTGCAGTTGATGACACTTTACAACTTCCCAGCCGTATTGTACCCGCGAGACAAACACGTCTTGTGTTTTATCCATCTGCCCAGTAAGTTTTTGTCTATTAAAGGAAGAGCTCCGTGAACATCTAGGTCTACACTTTATGCTTGCTTGCACATACCAAACATGTTTTTTAAAAATAGAAGGCGGGAGTTGGTGTGATGTTTCTGCAGTGATTGCTCTTGGGGTGGTTTAGGAGCGATTAGTCAACCATGAGTCAAAAGACATTTCAGTGCGTCAGTATGGTATTGGAGACTTTAAGGAGTTCACACACGTCCCGAACAGGAAGAAAACACCTGCACAAAAAACAAGAGGATCATGATTGTCCTGTGCCTTGCTGACTGGCATGTGCTGCTTCTGGAAGTGCAGACTTTACTTTATAATACTTTATAGCATGTACTGTATTAGTGCTTGCCAATAAGTAAACAAAAAATTTTACTTTTACCAAGGCATGAGTCAGTATGTTAGTGTGACCCTTACAGGTCACTCAAGGTCAAAATTATAACAGCACCAAAAGAAACTCCATTGGTACATGTACATGTACTGTCTTATTAATGTTTAATGGTAACCATAGCCCTACAAGCAACCATTACCAAGATATAAGCTGAGTCAGCAAAAAGTTTCAGTTCCACTTAAACACTATACATGCATCCCCTGTCAGGGAATGAATAATGATTGAACCATCATCTCTTACGCAATTTTGGTGAAGGTCCATGCATCTAAGTGTAAAAGCAAAGTGCTCCATACAACAGATTGCAGACAGTATTGCAATACATGCACTGTACTACTGCTTTAGAGATGACAACTTTCAAAATGCAATTTAGGGACATTTAGGTGTTGAATATCAGGGACAGAGCATATTTAGCAAAGAATGTATAAGAAAATACTCAGTTTCAATACGGGACAAACACTGTAAATTTGTCAAAATCTAAGCTAATTTAAGGGACTCTCCGTGATGATGAGGGACAGTTGGCATCTCTGCTGCTTTTACCTGATGCAGTTGTAGGAGTTAATGGCACATGGTCCCAAAGTTTGATATTGCATAATTTCATCAAAAATTAACATATAATCCCATTGTTTTCCGAAGCCTGGATCATCCTTTTGTCCCATTATATTTTGATAAAATGTCGTGCAATTCTGTTTAGCATTTCTGGAGTTCTCTATCAGAAAATAGCCTGAACACACAAAACTTGATTTTAAAAATAGGGGAAAATTGCAGTGCCACCTGGTGGCCAAAATGTCAACTAAATGACCCCAAGTGACCCTGTATGCAATATCAAATCAATTGGCCAAGGAAAAAAATTTTTTTTTCTTAAAAAAAAAAAAAAATTATATATATATATATATGTATATATATATATATATATATATATATATATATATATATATATATATATATATATATATATATATATGTATATGAATAAAATAGACAATATATAGACATTTCATGAAAAATATAAAAATATCAATCCATCATCCATCATCATGTCTTTCACAGACCTGACAGAAGCTCACCAGGGAACCATCTGTGTGTAAAATCAAAGCATTCCCTAACATCTGTTTGACAATATTGCAATATATGCACCGTCTTGCTATAAATGCATGCTAGTACAGAATCAACATTTATCAACACATGGTCTCAAAGTTTGATATTCAATAACTTCGTTAAAAATTAACATGTCTTCGTCATTTTTGCAAACTTCCATTGCCTTTGCAGTCAAATCCCTTCTCATAAAATTTGATGCAATTGTGTGTAGCCTTTCTACAGAAAAAAATTGAAAATAGCCTTAACGCACACAAATTCTTTAGAAGAAAAAGGAAAAAGAATGGCCAAAGTGTCAAAACATGACCCTCGATGACCCTGTGTGCAATATCAAAGCAATTGGATGAGTAAACCGTGAGAAAAAAAAAGAAATTTAAAATATTAATACAAAATAGACACATTATTTATCATCATCATAGTTTTGCAAACTTGATAGAGGACTTGACCTGGGAAGGATCCATGTGCACAATCAAATCATTCCGTACAACTCTTTGTGAGAAGTAGAAAATGTAAGGAGTTTTCAGACAGACAGATGGAAACAGACTGTTCTCCTGACTGACAGGTCAGCAGAGCTAAAACCTCAATGCACAGAACATGTGTACAAACTGGTCACACCCTAAGAAGCAATGGGAAGTTGAAGCTCAAGTTACTGGTTTGTTTGGAAAGGCCAAACATAAAAGTACCTATCTTGCATGAAAAGACTAAAACTAGTGAATGTGTAGATAGATCAAATATTCAAAGAAATTAAAGATAAAATTTTGGCTCTGCTGACTTGGAGGTGGGAAGACCTTGCTTTGTTCAGTTGGTGTCTTTTCATCAGTCCACAATTCACATTTTGACTCCTTCTAAAATTTGGATACTCTTCAAACTTGGTGAGGGTGTATGGTTTGGATGGGTCTCTGTGAAGTTTGTTGAACAGGTCACAGTTAAATCACTTTTATTTATAAAATTTGTTCATTTTGTGAGGAAAACCTTTTGAAATGTTCATTTCTGAACCTGTCAGGCCAATTAATTAATTGAAAATCACTTGAAGTATTTCTAGATTCCCCTCTGACTGACTTTGTTTTGCATTGAGGTTTGATTACTATTTTCTCTCTCCTATATAATTAATATTTCTACTTTTTAGTTTTTTTTTTTTTAAAGTTTGGATCATCTCCAAAACTGTTTGATGGCTTCTCGTTACATTCTGCAGGAGTGCACATTAACTTTAATCTTAATCAGAAAATTTTGTTTTACATTGTAGCTGGTGTCATTAACAGATTGTTAAGAAATTTTAGAAATACCTGTACCACATGACCAGTAAATTAAAGTGATTCTGAAATGATCGTGAAATGATCAATAGGAGTACATGTAATGTTTGATGTAGGGATTTGCAATGTAAATGCATGCACATGAAGATATCTACATTCTCTTAAAACATATGGTAGATGTAGGAATGTAAAAAATGAACCTTGAGTATGTGTTCATCTTCTTTTTAGTTGCCATATAATTACGGCAAATTTAAACACTGCGTTTCTCAGAATTGCTATGTATTATATAATTCTGAGCAAATGAGATGGGGCAAGGGCCTCGGTGACTCAAGGTACACAGAGCTATAGTCCAGTTGGTTTCGATCAAGGTGGATCTCATCAGGGACTGGAGACTAACTGCCATCCGGCCCACTTACATGTATACATGTATACGTCACGGTAACTTTGCCGTTACTTTGGGCTTTATGTATATTCTTTTTAACGTCAAGAGCATGACGTCCTGATTGTGATTGGTTGGTCACATTCATCAATGAAGTTCAAAAAAGCCTTTGAACATGGAATATCTCCCAAATATGGAAAGAGAATCCTATAGACTGTTGGATCAGTCATTGTACATAGTGGTGTGATGTGGGACCTAATATGGGTGATTCCACAATGGTTAGAAATGTTATTAAACTGTTTCTAGGGCATAGTGTTCAGTTATTCTCATTGTCTCATACCAGTGTATGACTAAAAGAAAAAAAAATTATATAATACTGCATATATTTTTGTCATGAAAAGATTAAAACTTGAAAAGGTTGAATTTTGAAATTTTTGAATTCTTAAATTTTCATAGAAATAAAATGTACATGTAGAATTAGTATCAGAAAATACATATGTTTGTTTTTTCCATTCTTTTTTATCTTGTCTACATGTCTGTGGTAAGGGGTTGACACAAAGTTCAATGAACTTACCCTCGAGGAATCTGATGCTAATATATCTGCATGCTATCTGTTGCCAATAATTATTGCTATAAACAAGAATCTGATGTAGAGGTAGATGCAATCTGCATCTTTATCGTCCGTAAATAACAGCAATATGCCGTCAATCTACAGCTTTGCAGAGCTCATTCTGGCCACATTGCATGCAGAGCACTGCATTGAAGAAAGTTGTTGACTCAGTTTCTAACAAGACTCTACATTAAAGAAAATATATACAAATAAAAAACCTGTGGAGGAGTTCTAAATTGTCCAATGTATTAATTCAAAATCAATAATGCCATTGATATCAATTAAAAGTAAATCTCAGAATCTTCATTTATTCATAGATTGTAAAAAAAATACCGAAGTCAAACATGCTTAATGAATTCTAAGTCATATCTGGTTTCTTAACAAGGCACACTTGTGGACAAGATGTATACAAAAATAAATGATGATGGAAACCATGTATCAGTGTTTCCCTTTAAGCACAAATGTGCATGTATGATCGATGCATAGAAATTTACTTGTGACCCCCACCCACCCAAAAAAAATTTGAACTGAAAGGGTACAAAAGACCCCTTGAAATCCTAGAAGAAAGACAGCTACAATGTTTGATTTAATAGATTTATTGAAACTGTTTATCCCCGTGATCCTCTGGGAATGTTGGAGACACCCCCCCCCAAAAAAAACCCCCCAAGAACTTAAAGAGTATGGAAGCCCCTCAGAAATTATCCAAAGGGAAACCTTGGTGTATTTATATGTAAGCAGTCCTACTAGAATGCAGGCATCATGCCTTACCGTGAAAAACATCTTGTCACAAGTATTGGAGATTGTCAGGTATTTTTTCATGATTCTAACGGTTTCATCATCTTTGTTTGCCTTTATACCTTAACATTGTTCAGGGTCGTTCTAGATTACACCTTATCCACACTGTATATGCCTGCCACCTGGTGGCAGTTAAGGAAATTGATAATAAAATCCCACTTCTGACACCAAATTTGGCTGCTAAGATCAGAGAATGAAGTGGAGGTTCTGGGGGCTGTCTGAATCAGAATTTAATTATTACTTTCCCTGACTGCCACCAGGTGATAGGCATCCATGTATATAATGTGAAGAGGATCTGATCTGGAGAGACCCTTAACAGCGTTAAGGTATAAAAGGAAACCAAAGAAGACGAAACTGTTAGAATCAGGAAAATTTTGACTACTTGGGAGAAAAGTTTTCTACCGGTGGCTTAATTGAATACAATTTCTTGTTCTAGAATAGTACAATTGTACAATACTATTTTAGAACACCACAAGTTTATACACAAGCCTGTTACATATCGTTTTCTGAAAATAAAAGTACGTACATGTACATGTACATTGTCTTGTTTATAATGTACATCCCAAATGCAGATGGCATAATAGCTGTATTGTCTTGATGAATAATGAAGGGATGGGAGCAAGAAGGCACTAAAGTGATTTTGAACCCCAGTGCTACAAAGTACTGAAACTATATGAAATATATATAGAAATAATTATTATTATATGGCTATCATGTGTATTTTGCCCATGATTTTGTTTAATTATGAGGCTTCAAATATTCTGAACGTCAAAGATATAGTTATTGCAGTCCATTTTGTATATGGCTGACATGCACAATGCCATAATCAAACTATAAAGGAGGATTTGTTCAACAACAAATCTCTGTGTGTGCCTTGAAAATATGAATGTTTTAAAATTCTTTGAATATTTCCCTTTTTATCTGTATTACAATGCAAGTTTGATGGAGAGACAAGAGGCAAGCCAAGCATAAGATGAAATGACATTGGGTGTTGCAGTGGACAATTTTCTGTTTTTTGAACATAAATGTGAATGAGAGTCCTGCCAATGAAATGTTTCTAGTAAAGCAAATCAAACTGGCCATCAACAGGCAATTTCAACAAACATGCAGTTAAAGTTGAGACGAAGTTATCAAAAATTCAATAAACAAGTTTTATTGATCACATTACATAATACACTGGAATAGCATGACAACTTTAGTAAACATATCAACATGATCAGTGCAGCTTCACTGTCACTAAAATAAAAAAACTGAGACAGCCAATCTGTGGACACTGGTTGGGTGCCTTGCCTGCCCAGGCTGAAGCAACACTTGCACTAAAGTGACCCAATCCTGGAGGGCTTTGCCACACCATCTCCGTGGCTACACAAAGAAACTGTACAAGCCTGTTGATCTGGTTGTACTTGCTGCAGTTTCACCCCCACCCCCCCACCCCCATGTGAATTGCAGCTAATTAGCACCACTTAAAATGCAAAAACCTCTGTTCTGTATTGACTAAATCTGCAGTGGTTGATAATGTGTAAAACTTAATTGGATTTGCATCTCTATCTATCAAAGTCTTGACGATATTCAAGATTTAATTTTTGAATTGTTCCTAATTAGTATAAATTAGAATGCAGCAACTGTCAGTTTGTATTCATTAGATATACAATGGTCAGTAACAGAGATGTAAAACTTGGAGTCACATCTCAGGCTATCAAATTCTTAAAGGTACAGATTAAAATTTTGAATTGCACTTAATTAGCATAAATTGAAATCAGCAACTTTCATTTTGTATTCACTAGATGCACAATGGTTAATAACAGGTGTAAAACTTGGAATAACATCTGTCTATCATAGTCTTGAAGATATTCAAGATTTAAAATTTGAAATGCCCCTAATTAGCACAATTAAAATGTAGCAACTTACATGCTATATTCATAAGATGCACAATGTTTAATCACATCCCCAGTGATAATAATTTTGAAGATAGTTAAGACTTAAAATTTCAAATGCCCATAATTTGCATCATCTCAAGTGCACACAACCATCTTTGTAAAATGACATGACTTCATCTATGGATCTATAATTGTACGAAGTTTGGCATTTCTAAGTGTTATAGTGTGAGAAAATTGTTGGGCAAAATTGCTGGTAAAGTTTGGTCAAGAAGAATAAAGAAAAGAAAGGAAGTAAGGAAGAATAGACAGAATATCTGTGGCGGGACACTGACATCAATACATTGTATCATCTTATGTTAATGGCTCTTTTACCCACCAGAGGTCTCTTCAATCCTGGGTCAAACAGAAAACTTGTGTTCAGTTTCTGACACTCACAGAAACTGAGCACCTTTGATCTTGTTTGCTGTGGTTACAATGTATCATTGTACAGTCACGATTTTCCACCAGAGCTGCAATTGGTGACATGCATGTAAGCAGTTGTGACCAAGATATGCTGATACACAAGGAAGATCATTGAGCCTCCAGCAATTTCAAAACTTTTTAATCTATATGACTATCAATCCAAATTGAAATCAACTTTGAATGAGGAATCTGGTTTTTTTTTGTTTTTTTAACAACTGTGTTCTCTGTAGAACATGTTGACAGGTGACTTGTTTTTGATACACACCACAACTATTGGATATTTAGTTTTCGTATGGCAACAAAATGCCAGGTATAGGGAAGTTACTGGTTCAGATCAAACCAAACATCATGTATCACAGATATGCCTCTATTTATTGTACTTTGAAAAGGAAGATCAAGCTACTTTTGTTTCAGTTAGTTAACTGTGGTATGAGATATACTATTGCATTGGTGGTACAGTCTGACAGTGACTTTGACATCATTCCTATGAACTCGATAAAAGATCTGGCTGCTGGTCATGAGCATTACGAGTGAAAAATGATGTCTTAGTGAAAATATGCAGTAGTTCTTCTTTGAGAGACCACTGCACTGAGACCACCTGTCTTTTGAGACCACTTTCATCAGGTCTTTAGACTATCTTCTCGATGTTAGCATACCTCCAAGTGAAAGACCGCCTGCTTTATGTGACCATATTTAGACCAGCCCTTGAGGTGGTCTCTCCTATAAAGTTTAATCAGATATATTAATTTTTTGCAAAATGAGCAGAAAAGCATGGTGCTGGTCATAGAGTGTTCATGCCTTAACTTGTGTAACTTTTTATTTTTAAAATTAAATGTGAAATGCACTTTGTATAAATTGTGCCTGTTGTGGAGACAAACATGGAATTTGGTCAACTAGAGGATGAAAATGTCAACCCAAAGCACAGTAGTGCATAGAAATGTCAACCCAAGGCACAGTAATGCATAGAAATGTCAACCCAAGGCACAGTAGTGCATAGAAATGTCAACCCAAGGCACAGTAGTGCCTAGAAATGTCAACCCAAGGCGTAGTAGTGGGTAGAAATGTCAACCCAAGGCATAGTAGTGGGTAGAAATGTCAACACAAGGCATAGTGGGTAGAAATGTCAACCCAAGGCACATTTGTTGATTGAAATGTCAACCCAAGGCAGAGTTGTGGGTAGAAATATCAACCCAAGGCACATTTGTTGATTGAAATGTCAACCCAAGGCATAGTAGTGGGTAGAAATATCAACCCAAGGCACATTTGTTGATTGAAATGTCAACCCAAGGCATAGTAGTGGGTAGAAATGTCAACCCAAGGCACATTTGTTGATTTGAAATGTCAACCCAAAGCAGAGTAGTGGTGGATTAATGTCAATCCAAGGCACAGTGGTTAATAGAAATGTCAACCCAAGGCACAGTGGTTTATTGAAGTGTCAACCCAAGGCACAGCAGTGGGTTGGAAGTTTGTTCTGGTGTTAAATATTTTATGTTACCCTATAACATGCATACCGCTTGGATTTCTAGACCAAAAATGGCCATTTACACATAAATGTAGCAGTAATCTGATAAAATGTAGTCTGTGGGTACCTGGTACCCCTGGGCCAGATCAGATTTAATTACCCATTTCAGGGGGATCTCTGCACTCTCCAGATTTTTCTGATTCTTCTGATTATGATCACACCCTGCGTGCCCAGCTGACCACATCCTCCTCATTGGCCATGCTCTGAGTGGAGCATGGACACAGGCAGACACTCAACCAACCATGAACGTGCAGCTTGCTTGATGCTGCAGACTTGTGCGCCAGAGTGTGGTCTGTCGCTTCAAGTTGGCACTGGCCCTCCCCTGTTTTAAACCTTTTCAGTGCCAACTGCGACTTAAATGGAACTCTGATTTAAAACATAATGCTCTTAATTATAAAATGGGTTCTGGATTCATAGTCCTTGTAAAAAGGCTGTCGATTCAAGTACCAGCATGCCTATAGTTATGTAGAATATAATACTGATAGTCCACGTCAACAGCTTTATTGTGCCCAAAGCATGCAGAGGAAAGTGTTGACTCAGTCCCAGATGTGGCACTGAAAGAGTTAACTGCTGCGCCACCTGGTGAGCTTATGCCAAGTGCGGCCAGCTGACAAAAGCTAATGGGCTGCAGTTGACAATTTAGTCTTCGAATGAAGTCTATGCTTGGCTATGTGGACCTGTTCTCACCAATATACACCGAGGCTGGAGGCTTATCAAGGTGTATATTGGTGTGGACAGGACGATAGACCCATGCATGTAAAGACCTAATTCAAAGAATGCAGCTGTTTTTTCATATTCATCTTTGCAATTATCAGTGTCAAAGATTCAAGATTAACACAGTACACTGATCTTTACCAATTTATCAGAAATGGTTGCAAAATGATCCGCACCACATGTACATGTACCATTGTCATCTGCCATGTTCTCCAGTGAATCAAGGTGGGTACTACCCAGCAGTGCATTTAATCCTGGAATGTGATTGGCTGAAAGTTTCTGATGCTCGCTAAAGTCAAGAGGTCTGGACTGGCTGCACATGAGGTCTGAACCGGGTCCAGTGACTGGGAGACAGCAAAAGCAGTGCATACCTGTCAACATTCCACACCTCGAAATAGGGAGATTTTTGTAAATTTGAAAAATCCATGGGCGAGATTTGTATTTTAACAAAGAATATAATAGAAAATACTAAATTTTCATGGGGGAGATTCTGCCAAATTTGCAAAATTTTGCACCTAAATCAAAAAAATTTTGGTGGAAAAGTGGGAGACTCCCACGTTATGGGGGAGACTTGACAGATATGGCAGTGGATCCACGTGTTTATAGCATGGCACATGATGGTGCCTCGACCAACAGGAGAAATAGAAAATAGTCTACTCATATGACAATGGATATGATCAACTGGTTCAACCAAGTGTAGCCTCCTTGGTTCAACATACAATCGGAATCCTGCTTTTCTATTTGAGGTTTAATAATATGAATGAAATCATGTGTACAAATCATATGTATTAAAAACAGCCAAGAGAAACACATGTTGGCATTGGAATAATTATATCAATTGTTAGCTGCCAATTAAAAAAGTATAGAAGTTACGGAAGTAATTCTAATACCATAACTCAGTAAATTGACTCTACAAGTGCATTAACATTTTGGATTGCTCATAACATGGTACAGTGAAACCTCATTATAACGACACTCAGATATCCGACATATTCATTATAATGACAACAAACTTTCAGGGGAAAAGGTTTTAATTTTCTTTGTTATTTGACTCATTTATCTGACATATTCAGTTATCCGACACATTTCTTAGGGAACAGATGGTGTCATTATAACGAGATTTCACTGTACATGCTGCTGCCACACTATTGGAATAATTATATCAATTGTAAGCTGCCAATTAAAAAAGTATAAAAGTTATGGAAGTAATTCTAATACCATAATTCAGTAAATTGACTCTGCAAGTAACATTCTGGATTGCTCATAACATGGTACAGTGCAACCTCATTATAACGACACTCAGATATCCGACATATTCATTATAATGACAACAAACTTTCAGGGGAAAAGGTTTTAATTTTCTTTGTTATTTGACTCATTTATCTGACATATTCAGTTATCCGACACATTTCTTAGGGAACAGATGGTGTCATTATAACGAGATTTCACTGTACATGCTGCTGCCACACTATTGGAATAATTATATCAATTGTAAGCTGCCAATTAAAAAAGTATAAAAGTTATGGAAGTAATTCTAATACCATAATTCAGTAAATTGACTCTGCAAGTAACATTCTGGATTGCTCATAACATGGTACAGTGAAACCTCATTATAACGACACTCAGATATCCGACATATTCATTATAATGACAACAAACTTTCAGGGGAAAAGGTTTTAATTTTCTTTGTTATTTGACTCATTTATCTGACATATTCAGTTATCCGACACATTTCTTAGGGAACAGATGGTGTCATTATAACGAGATTTCACTGTACATGCTGTTGCCACACTATTGGAATAATTATATCAATTGTAAGCTGCCAATTAAAAAAGTATAAAAGTTATGGAAGTAATTCTAATACCATAATTCAGTAAATTGACTCTGCAAGTAACATTCTGGATTGCTCATAACATGGTACAGTGCAACCTCATTATAACGACACTCAGATATCCGACATATTCATTATAATGACAACAAACTTTCAGGGGAAAAGGTTTTAATTTTCTTTGTTATTTGACTCATTTATCTGACATATTCAGTTATCCGACACATTTCTTAGGGAACAGATGGTGTCATTATAACGAGATTTCACTGTACATGCTGCTGCCACACTATTGGAATAATTATATCAATTGTAAGCTGCCAATTAAAAAAGTATAAAAGTTATGGAAGTAATTCTAATACCATAATTCAGTAAATTGACTCTGCAAGTAACATTCTGGATTGCTCATAACATGGTACAGTGAAACCTCATTATAACGACACTCAGATATCCGACATATTCATTATAATGACAACAAACTTTCAGGGGAAAAGGTTTTAATTTTCTTTGTTATTTGACTCATTTATCTGACATATTCAGTTATCCGACACATTTCTTAGGGAACAGATGGTGTCATTATAACGAGATTTCACTGTACATGCTGCTGCCACACTATTGTATAAAGTATGGTGGATACATACTCCTGGTCAATAAAAAGATGCCACGCCCCTGTGTTCAACATTGAACAGTGGCATCTTAATTTTTAGCAATAGTATATAGCTTGAGATGAAGACTTCTGGAAGATTAACTTTGCATAGGGCGCTTCTGAAATACTGTCTTCCTGGGGAAAAAGACCAGTTCCCATCATGCAAATCTCTATCTGGGGAGCCTCGGGGCTAGTATATCGCATTTTCCACCATTTCTGTGACATCATCAGTGGCGTCCAGCTGATGGTCATGTGACTGTTTTCGCTCTGTTGCGACTGTCCCATTGTCCTTTTTGGTACCCGTAACTGTCCCCTCACTCATCTGTAGATTGTGCACTGGTGATGGGCCTGCATTACTATAGACATGTGCATCAAGATGTGATAAAGGTACGTTTCCGTTAGGCGGAAAGATACCAGCATCTGTTTCATAAACAGATTCATATGCAGTTATGTTTTCATCTGTGGAAGTGTTGTCGCTTGTACGCCGTGGAGAAGTGGTGTACATGTGGTCAACAGCTCTGTGTGCAGAATTACCATGGCCGTCTGTGGGTCGCTCTAAAGTCAGTTCATGATTTCTGTGCCTGCAAACCATAAACATGGTAATGAACTACGGGGTTGTAATGGCAAGTGTAATTCCAATTATATGAGTCTAAATTAATGATGTACATGTATGTGGTAACATACATGTGACAATACAGTGAAATTTGTCTTAAAAGACCACCTCCAGGGATAATCAGATTGTGGTCTCTCAAGACAGGTGGTCTTTCATAGGTGGTATAATAACAAGAAAAGTACTAAGCAAAGTTTTCTCTCATTGGAGTGGTCTCTCAAGACAGGGACCACTGTAATCAAATCCATTACCCTTAGAACAAATCATGTCAACTTGTATACATGGTGTGTGTGTGTGTGTGTCCATGTAAGTATTCTATTAGAGTGGTCCCCCTCTATTATTTCCCCTCTCAAGAGAGACCACCCTCTCTACAAAGGGCACTTCTCCATGCCACAAAAGTGAGATTTCTTTTGTTTGTCTCTCTTAAGTGAGGCCACCCCTCTAATGTGGCTACTTCTTGGTAGCATGTGGGATATGGCCTTATTAGTAGGTTTGATGCTTGTAACGTGACTCCTCAATAGTTCATCAAACTGTGTTTGACGTGGTTGTTTACTAGCATGAGATTATGTTGTTTATTTATTTTTTGTGGTCGTTAACACATACGTAATTGAGAGGAACAGACCTTTGTCTGCAGAGAAGAATCAAGGTAGTTATAAGGGCCACCAGGAGAATAATGACTAGAACACCAAGAACAGCATCAGGAACTGATCCATCTTGACATGCTTGATCTGTGGTGAGATAATAAATATTAATAAACATGTATACAACTGATTAAAATACATGTACATGATAAATTGAACCAGTGCTGTAGAGATGACACTAAAACAAGCCTTATTAGTTCCTGCTGGAGATCCTGACACTGTTCTTATGAAGGCAGATATAGCCTTTTATACTGGTTTAAATATATTTTGTTTCCCAAAATACAATGATAAACACGAAAATGATTGCAGTTGAAAAAAAAAAGTTCTATGTTAATCCCTCTTGCCAGGAGAAGAACACGACTAGACAAGATGCACAAGTGTAAACAAACACTGTCCAGTAGGTCCACGGCCTCAATTGGTGTGACCTGGCTGCACGGGGTCATAAAACTGCTAATTCCTCGGTGCCAAATTTTGGACATATATATATATATATTAGAGCCTGACCGAATCCGAACAACCGAACCCGAGCTTGCCGGGTTTCAGGATTGAAGCCCGGCTCGGGTTTGGCTTTTACAGTCATTGAACGTTCGGGTTCGGTTATCACTGTCAATATTGGCAATGAAGTTGAATAAAAATGTCACTGAGGTTAGTTTTTGTACTTGTATACACTTAAACAATGCAACAAACGATACTTTGCAATTACGTGTGTCACATGGGTTGCATTAATCGCCTTACTTACATAACAACAGTAATACCCCGGTGCATAAGAATAACAGCTATCAACCCCGTAAAAAGTTTTCATGTTTGAATTGCATATACCGAACCCGAACGGTGCCCGGTTCGGTATCGGTAATGTGTAACTAGTACCGAGTACCGGGTTCTGTTTCAAAATGCATGCTCGGTCAGGCTCTAATGTATATATACTGAACCCCAATGAAAAGTATCCACATGCCAATTTTGAAGTATTTTATTGTTTATACTTGAAACATTTCATACCCAGACGTGCTTAGAACTTAACAAAGCATTCACTTTTCTGCCGTAAAAATAATGTCACGCTCTACCGACATTAACGTCACTTACAGGCAAAAAATGTCATTAACTGCCCTAATTGAAAGTCACACAAATTTTTCTGTTCAATATGGGATGTGGCCACCTCGAGCATCAACACATGCTATACATCTGCGGCGCATACTGCTGACCAGGGTTTGAATTCTGTGTTGGGGAACATTATTCCATTCTTCCTGCAGAGCTTGGATCAGCTGGTTTCGGGTAGTAGGCCTAGGTGTCCTCCGTTGAATACCTTGGCCTAACTGATCCCACAAATGTTCAATAGGGCTCAGATCGGGTGAGAACGCTGGCCATTCCATGACATTGATGTTGTTCTCATTGAGAAAGTTCATTGTTAATCTTGCAGAGTGTGCACGTGCATTGTCCTGCTGAAAGATCGCCAGATCTTGATGCTGCTCCATAAATGGGACCATGTGCGGCTCCAGCACCTCATCAATGTACCGCCTAGCATTGAGGATCCCTTGAATGACCACTAGGGGTGTCCGGTAGCGGTTGCTGATGCCTGCCCACACCATGACAGAGGGTCCACCCCATCGATCTGCCTGACGGACACAGGCATCTGCATATCTCTCCCCAGTCCGGCGCCACACACGTTCTCTGCCATCTGCTCTGCTGACACAAAAACGGGACTGGTCAGTAAAAAGGACGGTATTCCACTGCTGGCGAGTCCACCTGGAGTGTGCTCTACACCACTGCAGTCGTCTTTCTCTTCTGGGTTGGGTCAGCAGGTTACCCCTGTAAGGTCTTCTGGCTGTTAGGCCACTGCTCCTCAGTCGCCTCTCCACAGTAGAACTACTGACAGGACGGTGATTCACCCCTTGAGTCTCACGGGCTGTTTGGGCTGCTGTACGGAAACGGTCTCGCAGGTGCATCAGCCGGATGTGACGGTCTTGGCCAGGTGTTGTCACTCTTTCTCGGCCAGGCCTAGGCCGATCATCTACGGATCCAGTTTCTTGTTGCCGTTCAATTAGTCGTTGGATGGTGCGCCGAGTACACCCCATTCTTTGTGCGATTTGAGTGATTGGGACTCCACCCTCTGCAAGCCCCAAAGCATGGTGTCTTTGACCTTGGCTCAGACGCGGCATGATCGCCTCAACACACCTGAGACCACTGGCTTTTTTCTTGGCTGAACATCCCTTTTTAAAGCCACTGAAAACATCAGGTCATTTTAGCCATCCAATAGGAGTGGTGGTCAGAAGCCATATTCGGTGCACAAAAGTCACATGCATTATGTAACAACCCAGCAAAAGTTAAAAAGTTGTCCTGAATGACCCTCATGTAGGCTCCAAACCATGCATATATGCACACACAGTACTTAGTAACTTACAAAATTAATTTGTTAATTTTTTTATGTGGATACTTTTCATTGGGGTTCAGTATATATATACAATGTATATATATATATATATATATATATATATATATATATATATATATATATATATATATATATATATATATATATATATATATATATATATATATATATATATATATGTATATATATATATATATATATATATATATATATATATATATGTATATATATATGTATATATATGTATATATATATATATATATATATATATATATATATATACACACACATACATACATACATACATACATATATATTAGTCAGCTTTTCTCAGTGTGCATTGGGTGCATTGTGCCCAATGCACACCAAGAAAAAGCTGTTAACTTGGAATATTCTCTTTGGAACTACTATAGGCATGGTGGTACTTGAATGAAAGGTCCTTTTGCGAGGAATACGGATCTGCGATCTTCATGATAATTCAGACTAGTTTGACTTCAGTAGATTGACTTAAGTCATGCTTGGCACTAAAAGAATTCAGAGGGACAGGGACAATAGATGAAGAACATATATAACACATATTTGCTGAGCTTGCATGATGACTACAATAAGAATTTATAATGTACCTTGTCTATTCAAAAGTATTTCTGTGATGGCCATTTGCTTATAAGTATAACCTACATAGAGTCTAGATAAATGCACTCAAGACATTGAAAGTGTCTATGTGGAATTTGTTTCTTGACAGTTTGCTTTATAAAACTTGTGTGTCTTAATTTGTCAACTAACTCTTGTAGTGCTAGTGGCAAAAGTGAAATGTAAAGGAGAGGAGGAGGAAGAAAGGAAAGAAAAAAGTATGCGTCAAATGGGTTCCAAGTACCAAGCCTAAGTCCAAGTATTGCATTTCGTATTTCTAACATCATTATATAATTTAATTTAGGATAATTGCACTATGTTATCAGACTACCTTGTGCCTTGTGTTCATTAATTTCTTACATTTTCGATTTGCTAGAGTTTTAGTTGTGACTGGACTCTCAGTTGTGGCTAGACTCTCAGTTGTGGCTGGACTCTCAGTTGTGGCTAGACTCTCAGTTGTGGCTGGACTCTCAGTTGTGGCAGAGGCAGGATCTGTTGACAGCACAAAAATACTTGAAAATTTGTATTAAACCCTTTCTTGGGCTAGTACAAGTATGTCAGTAGCTTTCGTCTACATTGTTTTGGCACAATGCACATAGTTTATTTTGCCAAAAGAACTTCAAAGTTTGAATGGAAAATAAAAAAGTTGAATCCATTTGAAACTGAAATAAGTTAAGAAAATTGGACATTCAGTTGGCGCAACTGCTGTATAAACACAAGACAAATGACACAATTAAAGGACAAGGACAAAACCCGACTTTATGTACTTTTCAAAAGTATATACTTTTTTAGACTTATTTTTAGTTTATTGTGTTTTATGAACAATTTTGTTGACATCTCTGCTGGGCAGAAGTATATCTTTAAGCTTCAATAAATGCTGGCTGGCATGGCTATAGAGTGCCTCAAAGGTGAAAAATGTGACTGTGTTGCAGATAATCATTGACTAATTCTACGTTTTGTGAAATTTGAGGGTTACATTACGGGTGCAACTATTGATGTTAAGTAAAGCCAGTAAAAATTCTTACCTGGTATGGTACAACATTGTGCTTCTTTGTGTCTATTCTTGTTGCCCACTTTAAGACAAAACTCATAATTGTCTGTTGGTTTGCTCTCAAAAGTCTTAATGAATGTTGGGAGGTGATCGTCAGGCTTACCATCCTTAAGTTTGAAAATTATACATTACATTAACTTCATTAATGATCAGTTCATCTCTGTATATATGCAGAATTGGACAAATAATTGAGAAATATTACATGTACATCATGAGATCCAGGTATTTTTTCTTGGTGTTTTTTTTTCTAATTTTACTTTCAAAAGGAAAAAAAAAAAGATGGCAGGGAGACAATTTATCAGTTCCAGAGAAAATTACTGGTCCAGGTCAACAGCTTCCCTTGGTACAAATACAGTCAAAGTGCACAAAAAGGTTGTTGACTCAGTCTAAACAGTAGGACTTTAATCCATTCCTGGTCGGAATGTGACTGAGTCAACAGCTCCCCTTAATTAGCACTGGTTGGGCACATTCTACCAAACCTGTGCCAACTAAGAAAAGCTGTTGATCCAGGTGAATCATCATGAATGATCTCACATACAGATTTCAAAAGAAATGTTTTTAGTTATGAGAAATTTAAATAAAAATGTTAAGAAAGATGACAATTTACATCCAGGTGCCTTTAAAGGGCCATTTGAGTAAGCAAGGGCTAAAATCTTACCTCGATATGGAAGCAACCTTTGTCGCAGAAGAACGTACAATGCCATTTCATGTGATACGCTAGAAAGTGCAATTTTATATGTATGCTTATATCTGATGTTATGTGTACATTCAGTCAAATAAAAAAAAAGTATCTTTTTGTTTGACCTTTTCAGTGCTACTTGCAACAGAAGTTGTGCTTATCTTAATTTGTATTACTATGTATATATATATATATATATGCTGATTGTGGATTCAGATTACCTGTAAGAAGATCTTTCATTCAAGCACCAGCTGATAAAAAACAAAAAACAAAAAACAAAAAAAAACCCGGTCCACTGAGAAACAGCTTTCCGTGGCATGCTTTTAATATTGTGTCCATACTTGGCCAAGAAAAGCTGTTAACTGAACCTTCGACCAAGCACTGAAAGGGTTAAACCAAATACTGAAAGGGTTAAACCAAACACTGAAAGGGTTAAACCAAGTGCTGAAAGGGTTAAACCAAACACTGAAAGGGTGAGACCACATATATGTACATGTACTTGGAATGAGGCCTCATACCTTGATGAACCAACCAAACCTATACTGTAGACCCTCTTTTGAGAGACCTCCCCTAGAACAGGTCCAAAAGTGGTCACATAAAGCAGGTGGGCTCTCAATGGAGGTAAAATAACATGGAAAATCAACTTAGGGACCTGGAAATGAATGTGGTTTGAAAAAGTAGGTGATCTCTTTACTTGGTCTCGCGAAAGAGGGACTACTGGACATGTGTTTGTTATGCTTTACATGTTACCTGACAATTCAAAGAGGAAGAACCTGTGTATCGTATGTGTGTCATCAAAGTCACATCATGCATGAGATTGACCCAAGCATCTGACAGAGATAAGCTTTAGGTGTACACTTATGCTTGAACTGAATGAGTTGAATAACAGTTTGACAGACAGTCTGAAATCACGACAGTATTTAGTGATATATATATATATATATATATATATATATATATATATATATATATATGGCATCTTATAATTTAACGATATAAATTATATCTGGGTGCCAACCGAGACATATTGTGTTTCCTTGGATTCTTTGTTTCTTTTTTTCCATGGTACCCAAATTTGTCCAGAGTTTTTCTCGGACACTATTATTGTGACTGGTCTGCCAGTGAAATTGTGCATATTGTTTGAAATAGTCATGATTTTCAAAACTATGCAAATGAGGGACAATTAAAATTTTAAAAGCTCCATATCTTTAAACTATTACAGATACCGGTAGACACAAAATTCCAAAGTGCATGTGAAGGTTTGTGATACCTGCCAATATACTGGACAGCAAATGAAAATTGTTGAATTTCAAATTATGCTTATTAAGAGCATTAAAAAATTTAAAACTTGAATATCTCCAACACTATCATAGATAGAAATGCCTTTCCAAATATAAGTTATAGGTTTGTGGCAAAGCCGCATCAAATGAACAATGAACCAGCGTTGTAGGAGTTGCATTTATGTAAATTAGGTGAATATGTAAAATTTAAATCTTGAATAGTTTCAAAACTATTACAGAAAGAGGTGTCATTCCAACCTCAATTTATGGGGTTGTAACATAGATGCATCCAGTGAACCATAAAGCGAAGATATACAATTTTGATGTATGCAAATAAGGTGACTACATAAAATTTAAATCTTTTTGAATTATTTAAAACTATTATAGATAGAGGTGCCATTCCAATTTATTTTAAAGGTTTGTAAGATAGCTGCATATGATGAACCAAAACTGTAAAATTTTAATGTATGTAAATTAGGTGAATACACTCAATTATAATTTTGTATAACTTCAAAACTATTGTAGATGGAGGTGCCATTCTAACTTCAATTTGTAGGTTTGTGACGCAGCAGCATCTAATGAACCATGAACCAAAGTTTTGGAGTTTTAATTTAAGCAAATTAGGTGAATACACAAAATTTAAATCTTGAATAGCTTCAAAACTATCATAGAAAGAGGTGCCGTTTCAACTTTACTTTATAGGTTTGTAGCATAGTTGCATCCAATGAACCAAGAACCAAAGTTGTATGCTTTAAATTTATGCATATTAGGTAAATATACAAAATGAAGATCTTGAATACATGTAGCTTCAAAACTATTATAAATAATGATTGCATTTAAAGTTCAGTTTATACGTTTGTGACATGGCCACAACCAATGAACTAAGAACCAAAGTTGTAGCATTTTAATATGCGCAAATTTGGCTAATATACAAAATTAAGGTTAACATGTTGAACAATGGCAAAATGTAGCATTTCAACCTGTTGTCATTTTGAAGGCACTCAGATTTGCTGAGAAGCAAATCTTCTTTTCTAGTTATACTTGTTGTGAAAGTGCAAACCACCCTCCGATTAAGTGTACAGTTTGTATAGTTTATATGCTTGTTGCACATGACCTTGCTGGGTAAATAGCAGCTAGTTTTATCAGAAGTGGTGACCACTTGCTAATCTGTTCAAAATTTACAAATGCCGCACTTGATAAAGCCGGATTTAAACTTAAGATTTTGACTCACAAGCCAAAATGAGCAAAATTGACAAATTAGCTAGGGTTTACTTGTTTTATTGTTTTAAATAAGAATCTTTTGTCCGATCACCAGCAAAGATTAAAAATTCGCCACCCAACCTCAAGATTGACCAGCATTTGGCTGGTGGCAGGTGCTAATTTTTAGCCCTGTAACCCAGCAAATACACATGAACATGATAAAATAAGTTGTGCACAGACTGTGAGAAATTATGTCTCAGCAGTTTATAGCTCATTGAGGCATGTGTTTAAATTCTTTCTCCTGCATAGCCATAAAATTTCATACGAAGGTAAACTCTCTTACGTGTACTTTCTGTATGTTTGGCACAATATCCTTGAAGAACACGAACAGCTTGTGTCAGCTGCACAGAGACGATCATCAAAACTGTCGTGGTCCTCATCAGCTGTGCCAGCATGATAGTAAAATATGAAGATGCTCAGGTCCAGTTAAAGTAATCAGAGCAATCTCTAAAACAAGTCGCTATGTGCACGTAGCTGGATTTGTGCCTCTTGAGCTTCACAGATCACATGTTTCCAAAGAACAAGAAATAGGGAAGCAGTTTGACCCAGACAGTATCAGGCTTTTATGTTGTTCACACATGGTTAACTTTAAGAGAGTGATGAAATGTTCAAGTGAGCTGTACAGGTTGACACAGACTCACCAATCATAACTCCTGATTGCTGATTCAAGTGGATACAGCATGTAATGATCACCCTGTATTTTTATTACAATTTACACTGATCTAGTTTTTAGGGGGTGCGGTTTTATGGTTGTGGTAGGTTTTTTGTTAAATCTCTATGATCTTTAAAAGTGCTCCGTACGGACTATTTAACTCTTCAACCTTGAACTAAGACGGAGTTAAAGACTGTGTCAACAGCTGTCCATGGAGTGGGTTTGACATTAATCACCCAACTCATGCCAAGCAAGGCTGTTGACCTGGGACATGTTATCTTGATAGGTCTCACTTACAATTCTTTTAATTTTGTTATGTCTCCCCACGTACCCACAGGGGGACATGCTGTTTTGGGGTCCATTTCTTCTGCTTCTTCTTCCCCCAGCACATTGGATGTGATAATTCCAGATGTTTTTGAGCTACGGCTTTCATATTGCACATGATTATAGTTCTCTATAGGGGCTTGGTCAAGTTTGAAGATGGGTGACCTTGACCATAGTTCCAAGGTCATAGAGCCATGTTAGTGAATTTGGTGTCTGCATGATAACTTGAGAAGTTTTTGAGCTGGGCTTTTACAGCATACAGGGCAACAGTTCTGTATAAGGGCTTGGTAAAGTTCAACAATGGGCAAACTTGATCCAATTTCTAAGGTCACAGAGCCACTTTGAATAAGATAACTCCAGAAGTTTTGGGACTATGGCTTTCATATTGTACCGGATTATAGTCTTCTGTAAGAGTTCGATCAAGTTTGAAGATGGGTGACCTTAGTTGACTCCATTCTGAAGGTCACAGAGCCATGTTAGTGAATTTGGTTTCTGCATGATAACTTGGAAGCAGTTTTTGAGCTAGTGCTTATATATTACACAAGATGATAGTTTTGTAAAAGGGCCTGACAAAGTTTAAAGATGGGTGACCTTGACCCCCTTCCCAAAGTCATAGAGCCAGATCAATTGATTCTTCAACACCTTTGTGGGAAGGAGATAACTCTAGAAGTTTTGCAGCCAGGGCTTGCACATGACTATAGTTAATATAAGGGTTGTATTAAGCTTGAAGATGGTTGACCTTGACTCTCAATCCCAAGGTCACAGAGCCACATTAGTGAATTTGATTTGCTTATGATAACTTTTAAAGGTTCTGAGCTAGGGCTTTCATATTGCAAAGGATGATTATAGTTCTCTATCAGGGCTTAGTCAAGTTGAAAAATGGGTGACCTTCACTCCATTCCAAAGGTCACAGGCCCATATTAGTGAATATTTCAACACATCAATGCAAAAGGAGATCTATAGCTCCACAAGTTTTGGGGCCAGGGGTTTCATATTGCATAGGATTATGATCCATTATGAGGGCGTCGTCAGGTCAAAAAATAGGTAACCTTGACACCATTTGCAAGGTCACAGAGCCACATCTTTATTAGTTGATAGCTGGCAATATCAGTGCATGAAATTTGTGTGATTTGTAAGGGCAACAACTGATAAGGGCACACAGAGGGTGCTTGATTTTCTGTTGCAAAAATTGGCCTGTTCTGGTTTATGCTAAAATTAGTCAAAACACTGAAGCAGATGACATTTGATCACTTGCCAGTTTTAGCCAGCTCTAAGCAGTTTTGGCCTGTTTAATGGGAAAACGGTTGAAGCTCCTAAGCAGAAAGGTAGTAATAGTTGTTGGACTCCACATGCATGGTGGAGGGATCATTCATAAACTATTATATGCACAAAAAGTGTTGCAGTGTCCCTTCCTTCTTGCTTTTACTTTCTTTCTTTCTATTTCTTTCTTTCTTTTCTTTCTCCTTCTTTCCTCCCTTCCTTCTTTTCTTTCATTCATTTACTTAAGTGTGTGTGTCAACACACACTTTTCTTTCTTTCTTTCTTTCTTTCTTTCTTTCTTTCTTTCTTTCTTTCTTTCTTTCTTTCTTTCTTTCTTTCTTTCTTTCTTTCTTTTTCTTTCATCCGTCCATCCGTCCGTATTAACTTATTAATTAGATAATTATCCAGATTCATAGATATCACAAAAACGATATAGGCCTACTTTCTACTTTTGCTGTAAACTCAGCTGACAAACTAGTCAGAAGAACCAAAATAGTGATAGGCCTAACAATTCTCCTTTATCTTTTGCAGAAGTAATAAACTTTGGATTTTGAGTGGTTGGGCCTGTAGATATTGGAAACACTATAGTCTGTATTTAATGAAGAATATTTCAAAGGTTGAGAGGACCGGTTTAAAACCACCAGTTGCCTTTTGTGGGTGACTGCCTGTCTCAAGTCAGGAGTGAAATTTGTTTCTTCACATTGGTATTGGAAAATGAATGTTGATGGTTTGGTAACTCTGGAATCTCTGTCATTGTTGGGTTTGATATTTATGAATATGGGTCATGTTTTTTTACATAAGTGTATCATAGTAGAGACGTCTGTCCGACGGAGGGAAGGTCCTCTGAACCTTTGAAACATTCTTCATTCATGAAGAATGTTTCAAAGGTTGAGAGGACCGGTTTAAAACCACCAGTTGCAAATTTGGCCAACATTTCATTTGAAAAGTATTACATGTAGAAACTCCAAACTTGGCACAATTATACTTCTATAGATGAAGTCTGGCCTTTTGATAATGAGAAGTCATGCTTTCAAAATTATGCAAATGAGGGCTAATTAAAGTTTTAAATCTTCAGTATGTTATATACATGTACTATAGCAGATGTGGATCTGATTGTATAGGAGTTTGATCATAGCAAGGTTAAGGTCATCTCAAATGTCAAGGTCATGTCAAGGTCAATTTTAGGCCAAAGTGTCATTTTTGTGGTCAAGGTTCACTTCAGGTAGAGGTCATCTCAAGGTCAAAGGTCATTTGAAGGTCAAAGGCCACTTTAGATGGTGGCTTTCTTCTAGCCGTAACTGGGTCAATTTTTATCCAATTTTGATCATGTTGGGCTCAAATTGTAGCTATGGTAACACTACACATTTTTATGCCACAGATATTGTAATCAGTTCTGGTGGCCATTTTGTTTACATGTTCCCATAGCAGTGCCCAAAAATTTTTCAGATTCATATGCATGCTAGATGGGACTTGATGTTCAATTTGAAATTCTTCATGTTCAGGATCTGAAGAGTGGGAACAGACATTATTACAACAGACAGGCAATTTGAATCATCAGAAAACTTGTAACAAAACTATACATGGAAGGTGGGACTCGAATGGGGTAGCAGACTCATGGTTCCGAATCAAGCTGTCAGAAGTAAAAAACTCGAGATTCAGATTCTATCACAAGTGAAGCTTCTAGCATACAGCACGGGGAAGCAGTTGTCATCATGAGTGAAACTCCAATGTAAACACAGTGTTCACGAGTGATGCGGGGCCCACAGGGCGTCTCACCGTGCAGTATTGTTGCTCGGCTAAAATAGAAGGGCGCTGCGCCCTGCCCTTTTATTCGGCGCCCTACCCTTTTGTTCCACGCCCAGCCCATTTTTCCTGCGCCCGTTCATTTTTCCGGTAAATTTTACGGCTAATTTTGCCTCCCAGTTCCATTTTCCTAGCAAAGATTGACCCAGATCCCAAACAGGTAATTAGATGCTTGGGCAGTAGAGGCTGCGGCTCTCTATGTTATATTATACTTTATTGCAGTGTTATATCACTTCCTCCCACTGAAAAACATTTTGCTGCTTTTACAATGCAACGGGTTACATGGCGTCAGGCCAAAAATATCCAGCCTCAAACGTCACATTTGGTCCAGAGGATAGATAGTTGTGTACTGCAAATGTACAGAAATAAAAAAAAGTTGTGTATTTTGTGATTTAAGTAGTGAATTGTTTACTTAAGCGTTTCCTTCGTGCCAGCTGACCGGGGAGGAGTGAGAGTTATAATGCCACTGCCAGGTCGGTGTGACCTCAGAAGCGCTGCGGTTATCCTGTTGAAGTACAGTAAAACCTGTCCTTGTGGACACGTGTCTACTGTGGACACCTGCTTAATGCGGACAGTTTTGGCCAGAACCAAATATTTTTAAGTCATTTTCATATTGGTGATACCTGTCTACAGTGGACACCTGTCTATTGTGTATTACGGACACTTTTTGGGGTACCAAATGCAAAAACAACTTGTCTATTGTGGACACAATATATCAATTCATTTTTTGCAACTTGTTATGTCCCAAGCTGTAATGCCAGAACAATGCCGTGCATGTTAAGCTGGAATCAAAGACTAATTAGAATAGAATAGAATAGATTTTATTAAACCCCCGCGAACGAGGAACTCATAATACATGTACATCGAGATAAATCATACATCTACATGAACACAGGGTAATAACTAGCCAGGAGCATAGTAAATAAATACATCAGGATTAATCATATAACTAAACCATACATCTATTTACACACAAAATATTATAAATGATAATTGACTAGAAACGTATCGATATTCCGGAGCACCGTAAGTATTTATAATAATGTATATCTTATCATGACTTTTATAGTTGCCCAATGTCTCGGCAGAGGGCGCCCATGTGCATGGTAAGAGGCTCCCCTAATGGGCCGAGATCACACCAGTAGCTCTGAAATAGTAAGCCCCTGATCTGAACCGCCCCACCCAATGGGACCCCCTGCAAAACACAAGAGCGCATACAATTAGAGTCAGAAGGACCTCAATAAAAGTGTAGCTAAATTATGCTGAATGCTACCTCTCTGATTGAAAGAGGGGTGATGCACCAAATAACGTAAAGAATCTACCACTCCATCATTTTCACCTTCCGGCGAGGGCATTACTTGATCAGCCGGGTAAAGAAACGTGCTTAGCGGTGCAGATCCACTGCTGATAACCCGGTCTACTAATGTGTGTTGTACCCGGTTACCTTTCACTATGTATGAAGCCAGAAGATAAGAACATAATGACCTATAGACTGAGTTCGATTTAGAACATCTATATAACAAGGAGAGAGAATTAGCTTTGATAACTTCTGATATTAAAGGAACTTCTACAGCTTTCAATAACTTACTATGTCTATATCTCTTACCATGTCCCATGGATGCTTTTAAAATACATGCTTGGGTAGAATTTAAACAATTATGTTGTTGATTTGTCAGATGTACTGATTCCATCCCATAAGTCAAACTTGGGACTCCTATGGTATTCCACAGATGTACTTTGGCACTTGTATCAAGACCTGGATAAGTAAATCTGGCTGTACATAATCTATACATTGACCGTCTGGCAGAAGAGATACGATTTGTAATATGACCATGGTATTTATTATCTTTTGTAAAAGTTACCCCTAGGATGTTAAGAGAGTCCTCGGTACTAAAGTCTTCATTACCTAGTTTCCAAGCTGGACGCTGTCCATCGGCGAATACAAAGCTGCCTATATCCATACATTTTGTCTTTTTAATGCCGAAGTTGAAGCGCCATCTTTTGGCATACAAATGACATATATCTATTAATGACTGAAGACCTGGTATACTGGTAGAAAAAACTTATATCATCTGCATAGGCACAATTATTATATTTCTGATTTCCTATCATCACACCATTGTCGGAGAATTGTAATTCAGATAGTAATGAGAATAAAGATATTAAACAAACTGGGCGACAGGACACTGCCCTGTCTTGTGCCTCGTGTAACCTGGAAACATTCACTATATTCACCATGCATTTTTATTACCGCTTGCATATTACTATACCACCTATAGAGGAACATCCAATGAGATAAAGGTAGGGTATTCATTAACTTGTAAAATAATCCAGAGTGCCATATGGAGTCGAAGCATCGTTCTGCATCTAAAGAACATATATATAAAGGGGAATTTTTACTTTTGAAATATGAGATTGTTAATCCATGGGTCAGTGACCTGTAATACATAATAAGCTCACTCAGCCAAGCAGTTAGGCTGTAATGCCTCAACGAACATGCCAGGTGTCTCTGAGCACTGGTGCTCCTGTTGACTGAGGCTGCTGACACTTTCTCTGTCTATCAAACAATTGAGCTCCATAGATCAATCATTAAGCCTAAAACAAAGGACCCACTGAGACTCATGTGAAGTTATTCACAATTTGTAACAATGGCACATACAGTTATATTGTACTCAAAGTGTTGTTAAAAGGCTGTCGATTCAAGTACCAGCAGGCCGATAGTTATGTAGAATATAATACTGATAGTCCACGTCAACAGCTTTATTGTGCCCAAAGCATGCAGAGGAAAGTGTTGACTCAGTCCCAGATGTGGCACTGAAAGAGTTAACTGCTGCGCCACCTGGTGAGCTTATGCCAAGTCCGGCCATTTAACAAAAGCTAATGGGCTGCAGTTGACAATATAGTCTTCGAATGAAGTCTATGCCTGGCTATGTGGACCTGTTCTCACCAATATACACCGAGGCTGGAGGCTGATCAAGGTGTATATTGGTGTGGACAGGACGATAGACCCATGTAAAGACCGAATTCAAAGAATGCAGCTGTTTTTTCATATTCATCTTTGCAATTATCAGTGTCAAAGATTCAAGATTAACACAGTACACTGATCTTTACCAATTTATCAGAAATGGTTGCGAAATGATCCGCACCACATATACATGTACCATTGTCATCTGCCATGCTCTCCAGTGAATCAAGGTAGGTACTACCCAGCAGTACATTTAATCCTGGAATATGATTGGCTGAAAGTTTCTGATGCTCGCTTAAGTCAAGAGGTCCGGACTGGCTGCACATGAGGTCTGAACCGGGTCCAGTGACTGGGAGACAGCAAAAGCAGTGCATACCTGTCAACATTCCACACCTCAAAATAGGGAGATTTTTGTAAATTTGAAAAACCCATGGGGGAGATTTGTATTTTAACAAAGAATATAATAGAAAATACTAAATTTTCATGGGGGGGGATTCTGCCAAATTTGCAAAATTTTGCACCTAAATCAAGAATATTTTGGTGGAAAAGTGGGAGACTCCCACGTTAGGGGGGAGACTTGACAGATATGGCAGTGGATCCACGTGTTTATAGCATGGCACATGATGGTGCCTCGACCAACAGGAGAAATAGAAATAGTGTACTCATATGACAATGGATATGGTCAAGCGGTGCAACCAAGTGTAGCCTCCTTGGCTCAACATACAATCGGAGTCCTGCTTTTCTATTTGAGGTTTAATAATATGAATGAAATCATGTATACAAATCATATGTATTAAAAACAGCCAAGAGAAACACATGTTGGCATTGGAATAATTATATCAACTGTTAACTGCCAATTAAAAAAGTATAGAAGTTACGGAAGTAATTCTAATACCATAACTCAGTAAATTGACTCTACAAGTGCATTAACATTTTGGATTGCTCATAACATGGTACAGTGAAACTTCATTATAACGACACTCAGATATCCGACATATTCATTATAATGACAACAAATTTTCAGGGGAAAAGGTTTATTTTCTTTGTTATTTGACTCATTTATCTGACATATTCAGTTATCCGACCCATTTCTTAGGGAACAGATGGTGTCATTATAACGAGATTTCACTGTACATGCTGCTGCCACACTATTGGAATAATTATATCAATTGTAAGCTGCCAATTAAAAAAGTATAGAAGTTACGGAAGTAATTCCAATACCACAATTCAGCAAATTGACTCTGCTAGTAACATTCTGGATTGCTCATAACATGGCACATGCTGCTGCCACACTATTGTATGAGGTATGGTGGATATATACTCCTGGTCAATAAAAAGATGCCACGCCCCTATGTTCAACATTGAACAGTGGCATCTTCATTTTTACCAATAGTATATAGCTTGAGATGAAGACTTCTGGAAGATAACTTTGCGTAGGGCGCTTCTGAAATACTGTCTTCCTGGGGAAAAAGACCAGTTCCCATCATGCAAATCTTTATCTGGGGAGCCTCGGGGCTAGTATATCGCATTTTCCACCATTTCTGTGACATCATCAGTGGCGTCCAGCTGATGGCCATGTGACTGTTTTCGCTCTGTTGCGACTGTCCCATTGTCCCTTTTGGTACCCGTGACTGTCCTGTCACTCATCCTTAGATTGTGTACTGGTGATGGGCCTGCATTACTATAGACATGTGCATCAAGATGTGATAAAGGTACGTTTCCGTTAGGCGGAAAGATACCAGCATCTGTTTCATAAACAGATTCATATGCAGTTATGTTTTCATCTGTGGAAGTGTTGTCGCTTGTACGCCGTGGAGAAGTGCTGTACGTGTGGTCAAGAGCTCTGTGTGCAGAATTACTATGGCCGTCTGTGGGTCGCCCTAAAGTAAGCTCATGATTTCTGTGCCTGCAAACCATAAACATGGTAAAGAATTATGGGGTTATAATGGGAAGTGTAATTCCAATTATATGAAGGAGTCTAAATTAATGATGTACGTAATTGAGAGGAACAGACCTTTGTCTGCAGAGAAGAATCAAGGTAGTTATAAGGGCCACCAGGAGAATAATGAC